>NMUG010012220.1:0-10420 GCA_002855965.1 Monotropa hypopitys
TTTTGTTTGCCCATGTATAAGGTGAGTTTACATGCTCTTCTTTTTTCTTTTCAAGATTTTCAACATACTAGCATTTTATACTTAATAGCCAAAACAATATCTTTGCCAAAAATAGAGTGAGCAAGTATTAAAGGTACGAGTAGGTAAGGCATGTAGAGATTCACCTTTCTTAGTATGAATTTTTTTTTCTGAATTTCCTTCTTACAACCACAAATCTGCCATATACATTGCAAAAGATTATTTACTAAACTTTGCTGAACTGCTAAGGTCATCTGCCGAGCTGAGCTGCCAGACCAAGCTTGGCTGGACAGCTCTTGGCCGAACTGGTCGAGCTTTTTAAGGTTACTAGTCAACATAGTGTCCAGAGAGCCTACTGGCTATTCATAACAGTGAGTGCCGAGCTCTGGCATGTTAGTGCCGAATAGTGTTGGTCCGGGAACTACTCCACAAGATTGATCAGTTACCGGATAGCCAACATATTCTTCCGTTGGACTTTGGCAGTGTGGGAAATAATGATTTGGGCTATTTAAACTGGTCAAAATGGATCAGGCTAAGCTTACAAGGGTCTGGGGCTAATTTCCTGAGTAGTTGGATGTTTAGACAAGCTTAGAGAGCTCTGGTTCTCAAGAATGGACAGTCCCTTCTGCCGAGCACAAGTGCTCCGGCAACTGGGAGGTCGGAAATACTCTGAAAATGAGTCAGAGATGCCTTACAAGGGTCCGGTCATGCATGTCGAGCTGAAATAAGCTCAACCGGACAGTTCAATGGTATTCCGGACTGGTCTGGCCAAGTGCCGAACAATAAACATTTTATCCAAGGGATGGATAAGCTATACTAAGGCTTGACGAGCTAAATACTAAGATCTGGGGGTGCTCCGGTTATATAGACAGATCCAAAGAAAAGACCTTTATCAAGTTATGTCGGACCATTAGCAATGTGTCTGGAGGATTAGAATTTATCTATTCCAGAGGATTGAGTTTCTGGGCTTCCAAGTGGATGGTTGAGCTAGGCACTGTTAGGGAAAGATAGTCCAGATAGTGTAGGTCTTTTGGTTTGGAAGTGAGGTAGTCCAGAGGCTTTTGAAGGTTGTTTAGAGGCTAAGGCTGACCGGAGAGATGTTCTGGGGGTTTGGCTAAGGGTGTCGAACACTCAAATTTTTGGAGGGATTATTTTTTTGCACTAGAATACTATGAATGCAAGAGAAGAGTTTGGTATGGACTTGAATGCTAAGAATGGAGTTCTATTTGTAGCAATCTGGAGGTTTGAGTTGCATTTAATGTAATGGATTGACACTTCCATGCCCCTTCTGAGCAACCATGCTATAGGGGTGCCTTGCACTCCACCACCTACTCTAACCGATGAGCCAATCTGGACCAGGACTTCTGGCCAAAACAACTCTCTAAACATGGCAGAGTCAAACATGTAGGACATAAAGAATTAATGACTGAGTTATCCCATCAGATAGACTGATCCGTTAGTCTGGATGGGACTTATTCCTATAGCTCGGTAGAGCTACTGCCGTATTGATGATCAACCAATCATTGGTCGGATCTGGGTTGGGCCAACCTGTTAGACCCGAACTGACCTAAACCAAACCTATAGCTTCTGGCCGGATCTCAATTGGGTTCTCTAAATTCTATTCCTTTCGATTTGGCCCCCAAATGTTTACCTCTTAAACTCAAAGCTAAGCCCAAATCGACTTTAATTCTATTTTTAAACCATCTCCAAGATATTATAAACTTTATTTAATTAATATAAATTATATTTTCTGGGGCGGGACTTCACATCCTTCCCTCCTTAAGAACGTTTGGTCTCCAAACTTAAAATAATACATATGATAAAAACTTGAGGAAAAATTATTACCTCACTCGAATAGTTTTGGATACTTCCTGTGCATATCATCCTCCTATTCCCATGTGGCCCCATTTTCTGACTGGTTCTCCCACCAAACTTTAACCAAAGGAATGACTTTATTCTGGAGCTTCTTTTCTTGGTGAGCTAGAATCTGTACGGGTCGCTCCTCGTAGGATAGATTTCTTTCAATCTCGATCATTGGTTAATTTAAAACATGCACTGGATCTGCTATATACTTTTAAAGCATGGATACATGAAAGACATCATGCATGTTGGCTAATTCTAGCATTAGGGCCAAACAATAAGCAAGTGGATCAATCCTCTCAAGAATTTTAAATGGACTTACGTACTGGGGATTCATCTTCCCTGCTTCCCAAATCTGATGACACCCTTCATTCGCGATACATTCAGAAATAATTTATCCCCATCCTGAAATTCCATCTCCCTTTGATGAGTATGTGCATAAATATTTTGACGATCTTGGGTGGCTTTCAATCAATCTTGGATTACCTTGATCTTTTCCATCGATTCCTGCATGATTTCTGGTCCGATTAGTTCCGCATTCCCAACTTCTGTCCAACATGATGGAATCCTACATCTCCTTCCATATAATACCTCAAATGGTGCCATTCCTATGCTTGATTGGTTGCTGTTGTTGTAGGCAAATTCTACTAGTGGTAGGTATTCTTCTCAGCCTCCTTAGAAATCTAGCGTGCAAGCTCGCAATAGTATTTTAACGTCTGAATAGTCCTTTCTGATTGACCGTCCGTCTATGGGTGAAAAGTTGTGCTGAAGTTTAGTGTTGGTCCCACTGCCTTCTATAATGATTTCCCGAATCTTGATACGAATAGAGGATCTCTATATGATGTGATAGATATTGGTGTATCGTATAGTCGAATGATTTCGCATAGATAGGTGGTTGATATCTGATACATAGAATAGGTGTTCTTGATTGCGATAAAGTGTGCAGACTTGGTCAAACGATCCACTATGACCCATATCACATTGTTGCCTTTGTTTGAACAAGACAGTCCTATGACATAGTCCATAGTAATGTTCTCGCATTTCTACTTTGGAATTGGTAGAGGTTGCAATAATCTAGCGGGTTTCTAACGAATAGCTTTGATCTATTGACACTACAAGCATCGGCTGACATAGTTGGCTATGTCGCTCTTCATTCCCATCCGCCAATAGGATTTCTTTAAGTCTTGATACATCTTGGTTTGTTTTGGATGAATTGTGAACTTTGATTTATGGTCATCATCCATGATGTTATGCTTGATTCCCTCACTGTTGGATATGCATAGTCGATTCTGAAATCTGAGGATTTCGTCTGCCAGAGTGAACTCTCTTTCTGGGTTGCTTCCAATACTTTCGCCAATCTTTATGAGTTTTGGATCGCTATCTTGTTTTGACTTGATTTCTTTTAGAATGGTAGGTTCTGCAATGATAGAGTTGAGATCTCTATGCTATAACTCGTCGAGCTCCTTTCTTCCTTTCCTGCTTAAGGCGTCAACAACTGTGTTGGCTTTTCCAGGATGATATTGGATATTGAGATCTTAGTCCTTCATTATCTCCAACCATATACATTGCCTAAGATTCAGCTCCTTCTAGTTGAAAAGATACTTCAAGCTTTGATGATCGGTGAATAAGTTGCAAGTGACTCTATAGAGGTAGTGGTGCAAGATTTTCAAGGCGAATATTACCCCGACAAGCTCTAAGTCATGAGTTGGATAGTTCTTATCATGAGGCTTTAACTACCGAGAGGCATAAGCAATGACTTGTCCTTGTTGCATTAGGACGCATCCAAGTCCTTTCAATGAGGCATCGTTGTAGACTTCAATTTTCTCCTTCTCGAGGCAATATGAGCACAGGTGCGGTCGTGGGTCGTTTCTTCAGTTCCTGGAAGCATTCATCTCTTCTTTTCGTCCAATCGAAAGGTTCTTCCTTCTTAGCCAGATCCTCCATTGTGGTTGCAATTTTTGAGAAGTCTTTGATAAATTGTCGATAGTAGCCAACGAGTCTAAGAAAACTACAAACTTATATTACTGAGGTTGGTCTTGGCCATTCTTGAATTGCTCCAATCTTTTAGAGATCCATAGATATTCCACGCACATCGATGATGTGCCCGAGGAATTGGACTTTCGTGGGCCAGAACTTACATTTGCTGAATTTGGCATATAGCTTTCTTTCCTTCAAGATCTGCAAAATAATAGATCAGTGCATCGTGTGTTGCTCTTCATTCTTGGAGTAGATGAGAATGTCATCGATGAACACAATCACGAAGTCATCGAGATATTCGGTGAAGATTCGATTCATCAGGTCCATGAATGCTGCAGGTATGTTGGTCACATCGAATGTCATAACTAGAAACTCGAAGTGCCCATATATGGTGCGGAAAGCTATCTTCTCCATGTCTCTTTCTTTTACTTTAAGTTGATGATATCCCGAGCGAAGGTCGATCTTTGAGAATACTCTGTCTTCTTGTAGTTGATCGAATAGGTCATCAATTTGTGGCAGTGGATACTTGTTTTTTATGGTGATTTTATTTAATTCTTTGTAATCGATACATAGCTTCATCGTTCCATCTTTCTTCTTGAAAAGAAACAATGGCGCTCCCCATGGCGATGAGCTAGGTCGGATAGAGTATTTATCAACTAAATCTCATAGTTGCGCCTTCAGTTCCTTCAATTCTACAAGTACCATCCGATATGGTGCTTTGGAAGTTGGTTGAATCCTGGAATAGTCTCGATGCCAAATTCTATCTCTCTATTAATAGGTATTCCAAGAAATTCTTCAGGAAACCACGAATCACTAAAATGTCGAACAATGAGTGGTCACTCGGCATCGTAGATGATATACTACAAAGATGTCCTTGGCATCCTTACTGCAAAAGTCATCGAGCATATGCTATGGATATGAAATACGGGGGTAAAGTAACTTCTTTTCCCTTGAGCTTGGCCTCTTCTTCTTCAAGTCCTACAAAGGTTATACATTTTTCTGCGTAATCGATTTTGGCCTTGAATTAGGATAACCAATCCATTCCAATGATGGCATCAAAGTGTGACATAGCTAAGGGGACCAAGTCTATCTATGTATATACTCCATTCATGGAGACTTCGCAACTCTTATAGACAGATGAGCATAAGACTCCCTTGCTCATAGGTTGGGATACAAACAAATCAAAGTCTAAGGTTTCAAGAATTTTATCTATTTTATGGGAGTGTGATTTTGAGATGAATGAGTGAGTAGAACCCGAATCAAATAAGGCATAAGTAGGAATTCCACAGATAAGAATTCTACTTTCCACGATGGCTTCGTCATTTTTGGGATCTCTATGGACTAATGCAAAAGCTCTGCCCTACCTTTGGTTTCGATCTCCTTGCAGATTGTTCCTGAGAGCTCATACTAGTATGGTGTTGGCTCACGTAGCTGGCTTGTGACAGTTTGTTATAATCGCCCTCCTCGCCACAACCATAACATACTATGGGTGTTCTGTTTCTCCCATCTTGGTTTCCTATTCTTCTTCGGTTGTCTCCTCTTCCTCCTCCAAAATTCGCCCTTTTCTGTGGACCACTCCTCTTGGGCTTCTGGTTCTGCCGCTTACTCTCTTGATAACGCCTTATGTCCTCCACGTCTTGTTCTACCAAAATTGCTCGATCTAGGACGTCTACATAAGTTGATAGCTGAAGAAGTTGTACAACCTTTTGGATTTTAGGTTTGAGTTCGTCTTCAAAGCATTGTGTCTTCATTTCTTCAGAGGCCACCAAGTATGGTGCGTAGGTCGCAAGATTTGTGAACTTGGTTTCGTAAGCGGATAATGTCATGATTGCTTACTGCTCGAGGTGCTCGAATTCCATCTTCTTGACAGTCTACATTGCCCTCGACATGAATTTTTCTCGGAAGACCTCAAGAAATCTCCCCAACTCATTTTTGGCTCAATGATATTTTTCAAGTTCCACCACCTATTGGCTTCCCGTTCAAGAAGGTAAGATCCAATCTTGACTTTTTGTTGGTCCGAACACTGAAGTAGTCAGAAGTTCTTCTCTAATTCAGCAATCCATTCATTTGCCCTAACTAGGTTCATTCTCCCTTGGAAAGTAAAAGGCTTCAACTTCAAGAATTCCTTCACAGTAGTTAAATTGGTAGCTTGTTCAATTGGATCAACCAAGGCTTCTCCCCCACCATTGGGTGGTGGCTCATTCACCGGTCTGGGCTGATAAAAGAACTGATGGATTATTTCTTGTTGAGTCTGGATAGTTCTAGCCATCATTCTTACTATATTATGTAATTCAGAAATTTCATCATGCCTTTGACCACTCCCTTGACTATGCGTGCGAGGGTTAACCATTCTTCTAAAAAATAGGATTCATGACAAGGCATTTCTATTGAAAACATAGATCAGATTCTAAGCAAGCATGCAAGACAGCCTGTGTCCGGTCACATGACAAAAATATCCCAGATAACAGAGGGTACATAAAGGCTACTCCATATCAGAGTCACTAGGCCAATCATATGACGGATAGACCCACTCCTCACGATCAATATCGATAGTATCTTCTTCCACTTCTACTACTTCTTCATTTTCTAGATTTCCCTCATCGTTGTCGCCATGCAAGACAAGATTCATGGCTCCTTCCATTAGGTAATCTAACTCCCAATGCTGGATTGACGCTCTTGCAAACTGCACAAACGTACTCCAAAAGTCACAAGTGATAATTGATCATAGACCGAATTTCTTATTCAGTCTCGTCCTCGAATCGTACTGCAATCCGTGATACAACATCTAAAGTTATGGTCACTGAATCAGAGAGAGCTTGCTCTCGGACATATTCGTCCACTTCTATCACTTCTTCCTCCTTTTTGGGAGCTACTTCATATGCTGCAATCTCATGGTGATCCTTAGAGTCACTACTGGAGTACCTGTTGCTGTTAGACATAACTAAAATGCATATGTATATATATCATAATATGATTAGCATGATAAGTTCATCTCCAAGGGTTAACATTCTTTCAATCTTGTTTTCTAGGTGCAACTAGTGAGTGTCTCAATCTTAACTCCGGGTTTCATTTGAAATATGATAACTCATGCTCTGGTACAACTGTTGTCACGACTCAATCATACATGGGCCATGACTGACCAACGAGAAAGCTCACAAAAGGACCTATTTAATGATTTAAGGGATTTATCAAACAAATTTAAATTTTAATAAAAGTAGAAAGCGTATAAATATCCAGAGAGTGCACTTCTAATACCCGCATTCTTATTACAACTAGAGTTACATCAAACTGAGCCAAACAAGGCTGATACAAAGTACATCATAAATTTCATGCTATACCAAGCTCCTAAAGTTGTTCCTCAAATCTTGAAAAGGGTTTTAGAAAAATGCATAAGCTATAAAGCTAGAGTGAATACAATACATACCAGATTTACTAGTTTCATGGACAACCAATTTCCCTATAAAACAAAGAAGTTTAGAAATTATAATAGCAGTGGCTCAATAGCATCAAGGTGTATAGCCATTGGCTCTCCAGACCGCATTGGACTTTTCGGCATCTTCCATGCACAATCCTGCAACAAGTGTATATTGATTGCATCTGGGCATTAAGCCAATGATATCAGACTTTTCAACAATCTATCAAAGCCAATCAATTACAACCTCTGTAGTACCAGAATATGGGGGAGCTACCCCGCATAAATAAATAGTAGTGTGATATCACCCAAAGACCACCTGGCAATGGTCCCACCCTTATAGACAATCCCTGCCTGCTTGGTATCTAATCTTGCCCCTAGTACTGAGCACAACTGCTTATGACCGTAACTCGTAGTCATATTATGTCCATGCTGACAAGTCATAGAAAACATTTACCGTTTTGTTTGCCCATGTATAAAGTGAGTTTTACATGCTCTTCTCCTTTCTTTTCAAGATTCTCAACATAATAGTATTTTAGGCTTAGTAGACAAAACAATATTTTTGTCAAAATAGAGTGAGCAAGTATGAAAGGTACGAGTAAGTAAGGTATGTAGAGATTCACCTTTCTTAGAATGGATTTCTGTCTGAATTTCCTTCTTACAACCTGAAATCTGCCATATACATCGCAAAAGATTATTTACTAAGCTTTGCCAAACTGCTAAGGTCATCTGCCGAGCTGAGATGCCAGACCAAGCTTGGCCAGACAACTCCTGACTGAAATGGCTGAGCTGCCAGACCAAGCTAAGCTCACAAGGGTCTCGGGCTAATTTTCCGAGAAGTTGGATGTTTAGCCGAGCTCGAAGAGCTCTGTGTCTCAAGAACAGATAGTCCCTTCTGCCAAGCATAAGTGCTCCGACAACTGGGAGGTTGACAATACTCTGGAAATGAATCAGAGATGCCTAACAAGGGTCCAGTCATACATCCCGAGCTAAAATAAGCTCATTCGGATTCAAATGGTAGTCCGGACAGGTCTGGCCAAGTTCTGAACAATGAACATTTTATCCAAGGGATGGCTAAGCTATACTAAGGCTTGCCAAGCTGAATACTAAGATCTGGGGGTGCTCTGGTTATATAGACAGAGCCAAAGGAAGGCTTGCCGAACTAATTTCAGTGTGGCAATATCCTTCGGTGGACTTGCAAACAACATAAGGATTGGCAGGAACTTTATCAAGTTATGACAGACCATTAGTAATGTGTCTGAAGGATTAGAATTTACCTGTTTCGAAGGATTGAGTTTTTGTGCTTCCAAGTAGATGGATGAGTTGAGCACTATTCGAGAAAGCTGGTCCAGATAGTGTGGGTCTTTTGGTTTGTAAGTGAGGTAGTCCAGAGGCTTTTGAAGGTTGCTGAGAGGCTAAGGATGATTGGAGAGGTGTTCTGGGGGTTTGGCTAAGGGTGTCGAACACTCAAATTTCTGGAGGGATTATTTTCTCACACTAGAATGTTATGAATGCAAGAGAAGAGTTTGGTGTGTACTTGAATGCTGAGAATGAGGTTCTATTTATAGCAAACTGGAGGTTTGGGTTACATTTAATACAATATATTGACACTTCACTGCCCCTGCCAAGCAACCTTGCTGCAGGGAGTGCCTTGCACTCCACTACCTTCTCTAACCGATGAGTCCAATCCGGACCAGGACTTCTGGCCAAAACAACTCTCTGAACATGGCAGAGTCAAATGTGTGGGACAAAAATAATTAATGACTGAGTTGTCCCATCAAACAGCATGATCTGTCAGTTTAGATGGGACTTATCCTTGTAGCTCGGTAGAGTTGATGTCGCACTAATGATCAACCAATCATTGGCTAGATCTGGGTTGGGCTGACTTGTCGGACCTGAACTAACCTAAACTGAACCAACAGCTTCTGGTTGGATCTCAATTGAGTTCTCTAACTTCTATTCCTTACGGTTTGGCCCCAAAATGTTTATTCCTTGCTATATTTACCTCTTAAACTCAAATCTAATCCCAAATCGACTTTAATTCTATTTTTAAATCATCTCCAATATATTATAAACTTTATTTAATTAATATAAATCTTATTTTCCGGGATGGGACTTTTCAACATCAAACTACATTAGCAACAACTAGCCATATGCTAGCAAAACACTTCTTCTACCTTTCCATGAACCTCTAGCCTTGTAGTGGACCGCTACTCATCAATATCTGATTTCCATGCATACAAAACATAAGAAAACTATTATGTGAATATAATATTTCCAATTCCAGATGCAAGGTAAGCATAAGTATGATGTACTTTAAACAACATACAAAGGAAAGATACATCTTATGCAAACAACTTAACCAAAACCATAACCAATTCTCTTTCAAAACCATGGACTCACATCCCCTTTTTCCTTTTCAAAAACCCAATGCATTCCATGCATAATTTATACTTATAATACTTTGGACCGCAACCCCTTTTCAAAAGATTTCAACATCTCATGCTCTAAAAATATCTATTGCTATAGGCAATAGTTGTGTGCGCGCGCATGATGCATCCCATGCACAATATCAACTTGGGGCATCCCCCACTCCGTATGGAGTATCCACCACACGTCCCACGCATGGTCTGCAAGTACTTTCATTCCAAGTATAACCACCACACGTCCTATGTATAGCTTGCATGAAGTAATCTTCCAATATAGATAACCATATATATATATATCCAAAACCATGCCTAGAGGCCATTTCCTTTCCAAAACCATTTTCATGCATTTACCAATGCAATATGACAATGCACTTTTCATGATGTGTAATTTATCAAAAACAAGTAAAAATATACACATGCAACATACTAAAGAAACACACACACGTACACTTACCGATGCCATTTAGGTGAGTATCCCCTTATTATTTCCGAGATTCTCTTGGTTTTCCTCAATTGCCCCTGTGAAAACCATTCAATAAAATTAGTCCAAATTAGATAAATCGAACAACCAACTCATGCATAAACATTATATGCCAAAATACTCAAGGATCTCATAATTATTTACACTAACATGCATAATCCTATTATGACCTTGAATATACACAACCATCTACATAAAATCCTTAGATGTTATCCTATCTTACATTATACCATGGTATACAAG
>NMUG010012221.1:0-10421 GCA_002855965.1 Monotropa hypopitys
CGTCTGACCTTTCAATATCTAGAATTTGTATCTATGTCACCTCTGATCAACCAACCTCTTCTCTGAGGTTGAAATTCTATTTATATAGGGATCCTTTCCCAGTCTTCCAAAGTGGCACTTCACGCGTTCCACCGGGATTACCACTAGTTCCACTTTTCCTTGATTCTATTGCAGTCTTGAGATCGGCTTGAGTGAGGCCCGTCTTTCTGAAGGTCTGGAAGTAAAGAATGTCGATGGAGCTGCCCTGATCCACCAAAGTTCTTTCCATGTCAAAACGGTTGATGTTGAGGGTGATCACCAAGGCATTGTTGTACGG
The DNA here is from genome assembly GCA_002855965.1 of Monotropa hypopitys. Classification (NCBI taxonomy): domain Eukaryota; kingdom Viridiplantae; phylum Streptophyta; class Magnoliopsida; order Ericales; family Ericaceae; genus Monotropa; species Monotropa hypopitys. The sequence continues at coordinate 317 of NMUG010012221.1, forward strand.
AAAGGTGACTCCGTCTAGATTTTTGTCATAGAATGAGATCTGCACAGATTCCCCCTCTTGGTCTCGCTGCCCGAGCTGCAGCATGTGGTGCTCATGGACTTCTTTTCTTTTCTGTGCACGGGATTCATTCCTGGAGCTCGACACGATTTCCCCATGTATCATATGGATGGTTCCCCTGGGCTGCTAGTCTTCATCTAAAGAGTTATCTTGCTTGTCCACCCTTCTAGGCATGTTATCCTGTACGGGTGTCTAGACAAGATACTGCTTCAAATGACCAACGGCCACGAGTTCCTCCAAGAACTGTTTGTATATGCCGTATTGCTCGGTCATATGGCCGAGCTCCCTATGATAGATGCGTTTGAGACCCATGACCTCCAATTCAGCCTGGTTTCCCCTTGCTTGGCGGACTATTTCCAAAAAGGCTCGTCCTTGAGAGGGTGGACCATTCTGAATATTGGGGTGTTGAACTTCGTTTTTGATTGCCTTGTAGGCCTCTGGGCCTTCCCTGGGAATTTTTAGGACTGTCTGGAGGGGATGGCCTTATCTCCTTCCCCTTTCTTGGAGGAAGTCTGCAGCGGAACCTTTCTTTTCTTGCTTCTCTTCTTTCTTGCTGTGTCCACCACGTGTGCGCGGTGAGACTTGTTGGCATTGTGTCTGACTTCGCGGAGGGTCTCCTCCTCCAACTTACTGTGTTGCTCAACTCGCTCCATCAGCTCCGAGAAAGAATCGACAAGGTTTAGTGTTAAGGACTCCATCAGTTTCTCACCAAAGGAGAGCCCTAATCTGAACATGGACACCGCCTATTTTCAGTGCATTCCTCTACGTCATTGTAGGTGTCCACATAATGACCATCATATTCATTGAGAGTCTTATCTGATCATTTTCTCAATGAAGTCAGAGAGTCAAAATGTGTAGGGGCTATGCAGCTAGTCATGAAATGCCCAACAAACATTTCGTCTAATTGCTCTCAGCTGCAGATGGAGTGAGCGGGCAGCTTGTGATACCAATTGAGCGTTATCTGGCCCAAACTAGATACAAACATTCGGTGATAAAGTCCCTCATCGCCCTCATGCAAGATCAGAGTCTGATGGTAGTCCTTTATTTGGGCCACTGGATCTTCCTTCCCATCATACTTTGGGAATTTTGGGATGCTAAATCCTATGAGGATCTTATAGTTTCCAATTTCTAGCGAGAGACAGGATGGCGTAATCTGTTGAATGGTCCGATTAGCCATCTCTTAGGCCATTCCTCGTCCTTTGAGATGATCATTGAATCATCTTCTCCGATCACTCATGTTCTCGGGCACTGAATTGTTGTCACGGGTCTACGCCGACACTTATTGGTGTTGGTCCTATGAGGCAGATTTCTGGCATAGATGATCTCTCAGGTCCTGTCCAAAATCCATAGATTTTTTCGGGTGGGTGCTACATGTCTGGCTCTGGTGCTCGCTTAGCTGTGGGGGATCCCTCACAACCTTTTGCCATTCTTGGTATCAAGGTGGATCCCTTTGGCCCCTGCTTCCTTCCTGGGTCTTTCCTTGGTTTTCAGGAACTACTCTTTGGCTCCCGGAAAGTTGAGGACGGGCTTTGTGGTCTTGTTTGATTCCTGGGGCCCCATGAGTCTGCTGCTTGTTGTGAGAAGGCCCCATTTACTTCTTCTGAGGCTGTTGCTAGCTACAGAGCATTTCTACTTGTTTCTCCAGTTGCTTGATGGCGAGGTTCTGGATTTTCATGATTTGGGCTAGTTCTACATCACCAATGGATCTGGTCCTGGAGGGGGAGCGAGCGTACAAGGACTATGACCGTCTATGCTCCTCTTGGGAGTACGCTTCCTCCCCACTCTAAGTTGGCCTATCCTCTGGGCAACCGTCTATAATCCTTCATGGGTCCCTAGTGCCTCTACTAGCACTAATTCGATTCCCTCTTAGGCTAGGAAAGCCTCCACGAGAACCAACAAACTCGACGATGGGCACTTCTAGGCTTCCTTGGGGTTGGGGGGATTGGAGTAGGTTTCCACTACCCATTTCCCTTTTTCATCCATCTTCTCAGTTATTGGGGTGTCTGTCCTGTCGTTGACATTGGTCATGGTGGTCTGCTTCTTCGTTTCGTTTCATTGGCGATGGGATTTTGTTTCTTATATGGGTGGATTTCCCAGAGACGGCACCAATTGTACGAGGATAAAATCCGGTGAGAAAGTTACCTCTGTGTTAGAGTCTTCTTTTGCTAGTTTGGTACTAGATTCCTGGGTTTGCTGGAGCTTTCTGGGACGACCCTCCCTTACTCTTCGATCTGCAACCAAATACAAGGGTTAGAGGATCTCCCACCATTGTGGCTTGGAAGGCTCTCTGATGATTAAGTTAGTCTAGAAGAAAAACTTAATCGTTATTGAAATGGACTGATTGCAGAAGACTATAAACTCATCTGATCTTTCAATATCTGGAATTTGTGTCTGTGTCACCTCTGATCAACCAACCTCTTCTCCGAGGTTGAACTTCTATTTATATAGATGTCCTCTCCCAGTCTTTCAAAGTGTCACTTCACGTGTGCCACTGGGATTCCCACTGGTTCCACTTTTCATTGATTCTATTGCAGTCTTGATTGAGCATCGTGATATTCCCCGACAGAATAAAATATGGAATGCCTTTTACTGTTCTTGGAACTTTGATTGATTTTTCGGTAGCGGTAGCCTGGCACACGTGCTAGTCATCGTACACTGGTTGATCGACACTTGTACGCGTTGTCGTCCATCTTTGCCATGTTGAATAACTAGTTTCCACACTGTGAGGATGTTAGTCGTACAGGGTCAACCTAATCCGAGAGTGGCACTGCTTGTACACGTGGCCAGCTGTATCATATATGATCTGGCATGTATCTAACTGTATAACTAGTCTCTTCACTATAAGGATTTTAGCCACACAGGGCCAACCTGATCCGTATAGTGGAGGGACTGGATAGAACATGTGGCTAGTTGTATCCGTCATGATCCAGCACACACGTCCCTGAATAACTGACTACCTTACCACAAGGATGTTAGCCGCACGAGACTAACCTAATCCATAGTGCATACCGTCATTGGATACGTGGCTAGCTATATCAATCAAGATCTAGCAACTATCGTCCTAGATAACTAGTAGCCGCACTGGCTGGATGTCACTCCACACAAGACTAGTCTAATCTACAGTGCAGGAAACTTATGATGTGGATTTCTATATCAAATAAATGGAGTGACGTGTGTCGTACTGCCAGCTAATGTCCAGGGAAATTCGGATTTGCCCTCTATGCATGACAAATCAGGATTTACCCTACCACATGAAACATGAATCATTTTTGAACAAATATAATATGCGAGGGACTTTAGGAACATGCCAGGAGGGGAAGAAATGTTTTCTACTTAACTTTGAGCATAATGAGTGTGTGTGGCAATGTGGTGCTATTTGCTTTATTCATACAAGCATGTTGTTCCTTCGTGATTAGTTGTGGATTATTAGCATCATTATAATGGCATAGTATGATTTAGTAAATTATACGTGAAATTTTGAGATGAGATTATAGGTTTATGAAAATAAATAAATGAAAAGAGCTTTTGAGAAAAGTCTTATGTACTTGAGGTACAGTCGTGCCCAACTGTCAAATCGGGTGTACGTACTTAAAGTCTGGCCACACTCATTGGTAAAATTGAGTGGATCTTATCGAATATTGCGTAATTAAAGTATGGCCATGCTTATTGGTAAAATTTAGTGGCTCCTATCAGCTATTACATACTTAAAGTACAGCCATACTCATTGTAAAAATTGAGTGGTTCCTTGAGATGGTATGAAATGGAGTATAGAGGCAATATGGAGGTGGTTGGATATAGAAAGGGAATTGGAACAGTTTAAGGAAAAGAGATTTGGGAATTAGGAAGTGGGAATATGAGTTTCTGAGAGAGAAGGGTCCTTAGGGGACAAGAATGGTTTAGGTAAAGTGGTTTTGCAATGGTTAGAGAGAATGTTGAATATCATGCACATCATTGCTTTTAGTTGAATCCTTTATGTTTGGACCATCTATCTATTCCACGTGTTACCGTTGTTTATCTTTCATAGTTGTTTATTTGAGTTGGACATAGATGTGTACCTATCACATGCCATCCATTGATCTATCTGTTAGATTTCATTACTGGATTAGTTGTGATTGATATTCTATTACTACATCACCTGTCATTGTGATTAGCAATTGCTACATTTATTCATTTCAGTTTTATTGCAAAGTTTAATTATACTAATAAACTCATGGACTTTTTTGTTTTATTACAATGTGAAATCCAGTCTGGGATAGCTAGCGATGGTCCACAACAGAGTCATAGTTGTGATCTTATTGGAGGAGATTCTGGTAGCCGGAGACTCCACCGGAGACTCCTAGGGGATGACCCCCGGAGAGAATTCCGCGATGAAGTCGGCAAGCACCTGGGCTTTGATGGATGTCCTGGGCTGATACTTGATGTCGAAGTTGGCCAGTTCGACCGCCCATTTTGAGATCCGGTTGGAGAGGTCGGCCTTCCGAAAGACTGCTTTCAGGGGATGCTCCGTCAACACCGTGATATTGTGCTGCTGGAAGTAGGGCAGCAATTTCCCGGAAGAAGAAACCAAGGCAAGAGCAAGTTGTTCAAGGGGCAAGTACCTAGTTTCTGCAGGAAGAAAAGTATTGCTGGTGTAGTAGACCGGCTGATGGTCCGTTCCTTCTGCTCGGCAAAGGACAGAGCTGACGGTGTGTTGGGAGACGGACAGATATAGGACGAGAGGCTCCATGTCCTTCGGTGTGACCAAAACCAGAGGGTTGGAGATGTATTCTTTCAGCTGCTGGAGGGCCCGGTCGCATTCTTCTATCCATTTGTAGCTGCGCCGGCTAGTTTTGATTGCTTGAAAGAATGGCCGGCAGAGGTCAGACGATCGGCTGATAAATCTGTTGAGGGCCGCCGCCATGCCGGTCAGTCGCTGGACTTCTTTGATGGTGGATGGAGGCCTGAGGTTTGTTACCGCGGTGACCTGGGAGGGATCCGCTTCTATTCCCTGGCTGGTGACAAGATAGCCAAGGAACTTGCCGGAACCCACACTGAAGGCACACTTTTCGGCGTTGAGGCAGAGTCCATGCCTTTTCAGAATCTCAAAGACCTCTGTCAGGTGTCGGATGTGGCCGGTTGCCCACTTGCTTTTGACGACCATGTCATCGATGTAGGCCTCCATCGTATCCCTAATCTGCCGGGAAAACATCTGGGAGAACATCCGCTGATAAGTGGCTCCGGCATTCTTAAGGCCGAAGGGCATGACTTTGTAGCAATACACTCCCTTGGAAGTGATGAAGGACGTCTTCTCCATGTCCTCCTTGGCCAACGAAATCTGGTGATAGTCCCTGTAAGCATCCATGAAGCTTAGCCTTTGGTGTCCGGCGGTGGCGTCGACCAGCTGATCGATCCTATCTAAAGGGAAGCAGTCCTTCGGGCAAGTGTCACTAAGATTGGTGTAGTCGATGCAGACTCGCCATTTGCCAGATTTTTTCTTGACGACCACAGTGTTGGCTAGCCATGTGGGATATTGGACCTCTCGGATGGCGTCTGCTTCTAGCAGTCGGTCTACTTCTTCCACGACTGCCTGAGTATGTACCGGAGAGGAGCGTCGCGGTCTTTGGATGACGGGGTGCCAAGAGGGATTGACGTTCAGCTGATGACAGATGAACGACGGGTCCACTCCGGGCATCTCGTATGGAGTCCAGGCAAAGACCTCGATGTTGGCTTTCAAAAATTTTACCATCTCCTCCTGGTCCGGTGTAGAAAGTGAGGATCCGATAAGAAATGATTGGGTGTCGTCCTCATTGATCGGCACTGTGACTAGTTCCTCAACTGCCTTGTCGGCTGCCGGAGCACCAACATCTTCGAGAACTGGGGTGTCCGGAACTTCTACCCACTGAACTTGTTTCATTTCCTTGTTTTCCCGGACAGCTGAGATATAGCATTGTTTTGATGCTGCCTGGTTGCGTGGATGTCCTCCTGCCGTCCGGAAGTGTCTATGAAACGGACGACTTGGTGGTAGGTAGAGGCGATCGCCTACATAGAGTGGATCCAGGTCCAGCCAAGGATGGCGTTGTACGGACTTGGAACGTTGACTACAATGAATTCCATGTTAACTGTTTTGGACCCCGTCCGGACTGGGAGGGTGATCCTACCGAGCGGCCATACAGGAGCTCCGTTGAATCCGATGAGTGGGACGTCGGCGGGCTACAAATCGTCAGGAGAAAGCTTAAGTGCTTGAAATAAGGAGAAGTACATTACCTCGGCAGAGCTTCCCTGGTCGATAAGAATGCGTCGGACGTTGGCCGGTCCGACGCGGAGAGTGACGACCAAGGCGTCGTTATGCGACAGCTGAACTCGGTCAAGGTCCTTCTCCGTGAAAGTGATGGACCATCCTAGCTGTTCAGAAGAAAACTTCTGCTTAGGGGCGGGTCCGACAGTGAGCACTTGCTTTGGGGCAGATGTCTGGTTGATTTCTGCGCGGAGACGGGCAACAACTTCCTTGTTGAGGGGGTCGTGGATCACATTAATCATTGGAACGTCCTCCTCCGGCTGGATGTGATGTCCGGACCTCTGAGACAGCTCTTGGGTTTTCTGATGATCAATCAATTGGGCTAGGTGGCCCTGCCGCACTAGGAGCTCCAAGTATGACTTGAAGGGTTTGCACCCGGTCGTAAAATGTCCCTGCTCCTTATGATAAGTGCAGTGGATCCGCTTATCCTTCGTTTTGCCGGTCGTTCCAAGTTTGTGGTCCGGCCAGGCGAAGAACGGTTGGTTCTCGATGTGCTTTAACACCACATAAATGGGCTCGGTGAACATGGTGATCTCAGCAGTAAACTCGTGAGGCTTCGAACCCTTTGGTCCTTTCCTTCGGCCAGCCTTGACTACGTTTACCTACCTCCGACCTCCTGTCGGCAGGGTTGGTTGCGACTACTGTTTCGGACGCTGTATTGCCCATTCAACGAGAAGGTCTTCCAACTGACAAAATTTCTCCACCCGGAGCATGAGTTCATCCATGTTTTCTGAAGGGTGGAGAGTGAGGTCAGCGAAGATCCGGCTATTACTCTCCAAGCCATTTTTGAAAGAAGCGGCGGCCACCATCTGATCACATCCTTGGATCTCATTAAAGAGTTCCCAGTACCTCTCGGCGTATTGCCGAAGGCTCTCGTCCGGACGCTTCTTGAGGCTGATCAGAGCGTCGACCTGCTTCGTATGCTTGCTGCTGGTGACAAATCTGGCCATGAAGGCTCGTTCAAGGTCCCGATAGAATGAAATACTACGTGGAGGGAGCTTGTTGAACCAAAGGGAGCCTAAAGTGTCAAGGCTGGTGAGGAATACTTTGCACATGATGGCGTCGTCGGTAGTGTAAAGAGAGATTGTCTGCCGGAAATGGATGAGGTGGGTGTAGGCGTCCATCTTGGGGTCATACTTGGTGAACTTTGGGAGGTTGAAGCCAGGTGGGAGAGTCGCAAGCTCAACCTCCGGAATGAAAGGGGAAAGGCTGAGATGCCAGAGCCTGGCATCAACGGACGCCTTCTGCTGAACCGCTCTCTTTTCTGGGCTGAGGTCCATCTGGCTCCGACGCATGTTCAGATGGTCCCTGAGGTCCCTGGGGGGTGGAGTCCTGCTCCCTGCGATGTCTTCTCTTATGACTGGAGAAGTCATCCGCTATGTGATTCCTACCGGAGCGCTGATTGTCCCCCTGCCGGTGATGCCTGTGATTCATCTCTTAAGTTTCCCTGGGCTGAGCATCCGGTGATGGGAGGTATAGTGTCTCGCGAGATCTTCCGGAGCGAGAGCTTGAAACCGTGCTGGTGGCGGGGCGGTACCTGGAGGTCCGGGCATGACGGCCTCCCGACTGGCACTGGAGGACGGGGGACTGGCGGATTGCCTTTCCTTTGTCCGAGCGTCCATGATCGTTTGGTCTTCCCCGTTGCTCCAGGTCCGATTGGCTCATGGTATGCTGGGATTCTGTACGATGGGCATCTTCGTAGAGGATCTGAGGGCAGAGAGTCGGTGCACCAGCCAGCCTAGCCAGCTGGTCCTTGAGAAAGGCTATCTCTGCGTCCTTCTGGCGGAGCTGTTCGTTGGGTTGCTGAGAAGAGGATCCCAAGAAAGCTGGCGAAGGATCCTGAGTTGCTGCAAACGTCGGCGTAGGGGCAAGAGGCAACCGATGATGATGGTGGTCGTGCGTGTTTTCCGCAGCCATCGTGAAGGAAGCTAGCACTGGGAAGAGATGGATATGAAATCACCTTGGTTTGGGAACTCGAGGTCCCATCCTGAACGCCAATTGTGGTGACTGGTATCTGGAATGATCTTCGGGTTCTCCTGTGCTGATCTGGATGGCTGAGGGAACCGGGGCTTCGGTCGACGGAGCGGGTTGCCTATAAGAGAAAAGGGGATCACCTGCTTGGCTCCTACAAAACAAGGGTCAGTGCTCACCGGTCGGCAGTGACCGAGAGGGGCCTCCGATGGCTAAGTCAGTAACGGTCGGAGAACAATGAAGAGAGAGAGAGCTCAAAAATTTGGTCCCATGAATAGTAACTTCAAGGGGTATTTATAACCCAACCTGATTTGGCGCCAAAGGTGCAAGCGTGTGATGCACACAGGGGGAGCCCGGTACTGACGTCAGCCCTAGAATTCCGTTAGGCCGTTGGATCGACCCGAGCCACGTCAGCAGTTGTACGGATGACCCGTATGCCACTTGCCAGAGGACAAAGTTCCCTGCTACTGCCGATGGTGGACCCCTCCGGCATAAGACCGCCCGTCGGTGGGAACCGTTCCTTCTCCCAGCATGGAGTGGGCACGATGCCTCCTTGACGTCCAGACTGGATACGTCGGAGGTTGAAGAAGACCGCATGGTTGGCCAACCTGGCTCTTTGGGGCATCCGGTGAGTCTGCTTTGCATGGTGAAAGGCACACGATGAACCGCCGGTTCTGTCCTTCAGACGCAGTGATTTTCCAGAGGTCCGTAAGGCCGACGGCCCTGGATAACTTCGCTTGATGTGGGCTAGATCCAGCCTGCCGGCTGATCGGACAAAAAGGGTTCGGTCTAGCTCGATGGGGTCCGGCTACCATAGTGTGTATAATCCTGGTTCTAGGTTTAATTTGGGTAAATTGGAAAATTTGTCATGAGTTTTGTAGAAATGAAATAAATTATTCAAGCGGTCGTTTGAGGTGTGTAGAAATTGATTGGCATATGATAGTACTTTAATTGAAATTAAAATCCCTATTAAGAATGCTAGGATTTAATTCGGAGAATAATCATTTCAAATAAAATTCATTATAACTCATTGAAGAATTGGCCTTGAAATATTGAATTGAAGCTTGAATTGAATAATTGAAATTAAAATCGTGATATATCCCGAGATGGGAAAATAAGGGGAACTCCATTTGCGAATAACTTAAGACCTTGAAACAATTGTTAACGATAAATTGAATATCGAATACTTGACGCGTATGAGTTGAGGGTCATGGTTATGTGATCCATCAAATTCACAACGTGCAATCAATAAATTAAAATCGTAACAAGGAAAGTGGTGATGGAATCACTGAAATGAAATGAGGAAATGAAAACAAAGGAAGAAATTGGAAATGGAAATGGAAATAGAAATGGAAAGATAAAAACGAAAAATATTTTTCAAGGGCTACTCACGAGTATAATAACATGATGTTTTTATTGGGTGACCCTACTTGAGGGTGGGCTCGGCTGAAATGATTTTCATGAAGACTCCATTCGAGATTGGCCACGTGCTTGACTTATATAATAGAAGGGACGACTTGACACTACTCTAGTTTGCAGGGACTACTGTCGAGCATGCTGACATATATTTTTTCATGAGGACTCAAATTGGGGTTGGCATATTGCTTATTTTTTCGGAAAAGGTTTTCAGGATAATGCCTGACAGAATACATTAAAAAGATATATGGAAAATATAATTTGCCTCAAAGGGCGACACAAATTAAAGAACTTAACAATATGAATAGAATATTGATTCACCAAATGAGCAGTATAACAAAGGAAATGAAATATAAATTGTGAATCCTCAATATTGAAAAGAATGAT
>NMUG010012222.1:0-10421 GCA_002855965.1 Monotropa hypopitys
CTAGAGGCGTCCCCAACTGCTTGAACGATGGGTAATACATCACGTCTGCTGAACTTCCCAGATCAATCAAGATTCTCCGTACCAGGATTTTGCCGAAGCGCAGGCTTACGACCAAGGCATCGCTGTGGGGGAGCTGAACCCTTTCCAAATCTCTTTCCGTGAAGGTGATCTGCCATTTTTTGGCCGGCTCTGTCCTGGGTCGTTTTGATGACAAGCATATACTCATCACATATTTTCTAGAATGACTATGTCTGATCTCCTCGTTCATTTTGTGCTCCAATGCCTCATCCGTCGCTCTGTGAATGACGTTTATGACCCGGACGACACCGTCGTCGTCACGGACTGGTGGGGGTGGTAGTCCGGCAGTAGTCTTTTCTTCATCGATGTATTCCCTGAGCCTCCCTGCCTGTACCTGCTCCTCCAGGAATGACTTGAATGCCCTGCACCTGGTGGTGAGGTGTCCCCTGTCCCGGTGATAGGAGAACCTCATGGAAGCATTCTTTCCCTGTGGTTGCCCCATAATTTTGGGAGGTAGCCTAAAGAAATCCTCCTTTTCAATTTTCTGGAGAAGCTCGTATATAGGTATCTTAAATACCGTCTCGTTTGCCTGGAATTCTTCTGGCCGAGGCACCCTCCTTTCTTTGGACTTGATCTCGTTCACCTGTCTCGGAGCATTATGTCTGGATCCTGACTTAGGGACAGGGACTGACTCGGACTTCAGCCTTTCTGATCTTGCTTCCTCCAGTTGGCAATGCTTTTCAATCTGGGACATCAAATCATCCATGTCGGCCGGACTACATAGGGTAAGATCTTCAAACAGCCTGCTCCGGGGATCTAGTCCCATTTTGAAAGAGAGGACTACGGTTCCCGGAGCGTATCCTTCTATCTCGTTATACACCTCCCAGTACCGAGCTGCATATTTCCGGAGAGATTCTCCCTTACCCATCCGGAGTGCGAGCAGAGCGTCCACTTCTTTCTTTTGCTTTGTAGTGGTGACAAACCGGGCCAGGAAGGCCTGAGATAATTCTCGGAATGAGCTGTTTGATTGCTCCGGGAGCTTATCGAATCAAATGAGCCCGAGGTCCCCCAGGGTGGAGGGGAAGACTTTGCAGAGAAGTTCGTCCTCCGTGATATGCAGGGACATCATTTGGCGGAAATGCGCCAGATGTACGTATGTGTCGGATGTCGGCTCGTATTTTTTGAATTTGGGGGCAGAGAAGCCCCTCGGTGCTCGGTACGCGTCGATTGCCGGACAGAATGGTGAGCATATCAATTGTGCATGGACTTGGTCAGTCCGACTAACAGTGCTTCGGCCATTTTCGCGCTTGGCGTCCATTTTTTCCCGGAGATCTCCAGACTGAACACCCCTATCCCTTGCATGGGACCTAGAATTGACCGAAGCCTGTTGTTTAGCAGTCCGATTATCAGTTTTTCCTTTGCATTTTCTTTTCTGCCTAGCCAGTTGACTCTCATGAGTGACCGTTCCACTGCTCCTCCAGTCTGGTTCCCAATTCCCCATGGAACATTCTATTGATTCGGAATGCCCACCGAGGCGAAGTAAAGCAGAAGTCCGTGGAGTCCGGTCATGATCCGGATCAATTGGATCCTTTCCTTTTCTTCTCCTTTCGCGCCCGGAATGATCAGCACGAGTAGTTGTCCTTTGGGGATCCGGATGGTGTTGCATGTGATCCATTCTCCTGTCAGGGGAACGTGACCTCCTCCTGCCCCGGTCATCCTCCGTACGATTTGTCCTCCGGAACTCCTTCGCTCGGAGTTCCTCCTTTAAGCGGAGCACATCTTCGTGGATTGTGAGTATAATTTCATCCTTTTTGTTGATATGTTTTTCCAAGGTCTGGATATAAACCCTGATCTTTCTGAGATCGGGTTGGAGCTGTGCCATTATCCAGGTTATTCTCTGCAACCGCAGCGGGGGTTCCATCAATGGGTAAGAGGACAAAGTCCTCCGGTGGGTGGTTATTTGGCCTGCTCTGTCCAGAAGCCGTAGGTGGAGCCATTAGCAGTCAGATGTGGTGGATCGAGGATGTATTCGTTGTCATTCCCCAGCGGAGTCGCCAATTGTGGGTTCCTAGACCCGAGACCCGAGTTGTTAATCCAAAACCCAAGCCTAAATGACTGCCTGATGTCTCCTGCAACCAAAGAAAAAGGGTTAGTACTGCCCGGCGTCGGATGCCGGAAAGGCTCTCCAATGCCTAAGTCAGACGAGTGCTTTTGAAGGTAATTTTGCAGAGTAGTAGCTCTTATGAATCAGAGTCAGTAACCCTTTACCCATTCTGCAATGCGTGATATTTATAAGCTGCTTGTATCGCCCTTAATCCGGCATGATTTGTGGTAACCATCCCGGATATTCCACCACAATATCCGGGATTTATCTCAGTTTCCATATTGGGTTATCCAAGAAGATACGCCAGGTTCCAGCATTGATCCGGTAATGCCCCGGCAAGTCATGAACAACCCGGTCGTACCAAGACTTGCTTCGCTAACTTCGATTCGGATAAATATCTTGTACCAGTAGTGTTGCTGGGTCGGGGTGACCCTGTCGTGTCCTTACCAAAAAGTCCCGGTGTACGGGCTAGCCATCCGGGCTAACCCATGACACTCCTTCCGGCATAGTGCTGAGCCAATGGCTCTCCAGTTGGTCCGACCAACCTGTTCCAGCCCCAATGGGCCTGCCCCCAACGAGCCAACTCCAAATACCCAGCCCAATGGCCACATTTGGTTCGGTTACCACACTTACTAGGAGAGCAAACGAAAATCCATCGACAAACCATCACAAAATCCATCATCCGCGGCAAGGGATAGGCTCAAAAGCCACGATGACAACAATGAAGATTCGCTTCCTATCAAAACCATCTTATTAATTCGAGTTATAAAATCTTGTTGTTTTATGAGATCCATGCAATGCACACACATTCAATGCCTAGATACACATGCTATGCACTCTAAATACAATCCCTCAGAGCTACGCAAAAGAAACGGTATGCTCATTGAGACTAAAAGTCTCACCCAAAGACCTAGGTAAATCGAAACGAGCGCTCTGATACCAACTGTAACACTCTCAAATTTTAAGACATATTTTTTTGAGAAGTGTTAAATGTAGGTAACGAGTATCCAAACAAAAGGGTAAAGAACTAACAACATACTATGCTACACACATGCTAGAATTATTACAATGCTTGCTATGAAATGAAATAAAGGTAAAAGATGCGAATAGGATTTTATAACACAACTCTGTACAACAGTGCATCAACTAAAAGAGAAAAGGCCAAAATGGGATTTTATATGATAATCCCGTACAAGGTGGCCAACAGAGAAGTAAAGAAGTATAGTACTGAAAAAGAAAGGCAAACCACCTAACTACAGCCTGGTCAAGCTCCAAGTCCTGTGAAGGATTCTGCAGCTACTCCAAGTCAAAGAGTAAGTCCTACAAAAGTAGAGGGTCAGGCACCACCGCCTGGTAGAGATAATCTATCTTCAAACGTCTATAATATTGGGGTGAAAGTGTGTGATCATGCAAGGAATGTAAGTGTGACTTATGCAATGGATCTTATTATATTTAAAAACATTTCCTTTTCTTTCAAAGTTCCACATTTGACTCATCGTAGAGAAAAGTAGTAAATCATTGTGTCTAACCAAGACTCAGGAGAAAAGAGTACTCGTAACTGATCTTTTCCAAAAGAAACTGCCTAGATAAGGCCAACAGATTATTGTGTCAAGTGTCGACTCACACTAAGTAAAGGACTCATTTTCCGTTATATAACCGTGTTCCAATTCCCATTACATTCCAAGTTCTACTTGTATTCCATTTCCATGCCTTCTAGTAGGAGCAAGGCAAATATCAATCAACAATCACGGAGTATTGGCTAGTTCCGCATTAGGGCTCGTCAACCCCTTATCGTGTAGTTCCTATTTTTTCCGGCTCACTGAGAAGGTCCAGTCAAACCTCCATTGCGCAATGTCGTGTACCACTCTAAACAGTGACCCAAGGTAAGCAACCTGAATCATAGCCACTCATAAGTAATTCCTCGTATAGAGTAAATATGTTCCTCGTAAAGAGTCAAGTGTCATATTTTATTATCTTAGTCATTTATTCCATGCGACCTAGGGAAAATAACCTCCTAGTCGACGTATCAACCCAAAATATGACTTTCCTTTCCATTGTTTCCAAAACATTTCCGTTTATTCACAAAACGTTCCAATCATTCGCAAATCATTCCTTTTCGTTCGATTCATCACAAAAATGTGTCAAGACTACATTTCAACTCACAAACCACCCAAGAGTGTCCAAACAGTCAATATCCCCAATTCGATTTCATAAAAACAATGACGACACACTTTTATAAAAATTGGTACTTTTCACAATCAAGTCAGGAATCAAATGACCACAACCTAGGGAGTAAGTAAAGACCCTAGACAATACCCATAAGTGACCAACTGATGCGAACGACAACATTTGAACATTAATTCGCAAGTGCTCAAAACTATGAATCTAACCACAATCGCAAGGGGGAAAGGAGAAGTCCAACATTACAAATGAGAGGGATAGAAAACTCTACCTGGCGATGCGACCACTAGTGGTGGTCGAAGCCATGACCGTCGCGCGTCGCTGATTAGCGCCGCTCCCTTGGACTGACACCTAGAATCCAACAAACAGTCACAATCTTACGATAAATGATTTAGAACATTGAAAAGAGAGAAGCGAAGGCTTACCCACTGATGTGAAGCCTCACGGTAGACAGAGCCTCAATCGTAGTGCGACACTACTCGTCCATCCTTCGTTGCACCTCGCCACACCTCAATGCCCATCAGTCGCCACTAAACCAACCACCATGGAAAGTGTACAGTGTGGCTGAACCTCACCACCTCTGCTATTACGCACACAACTGGTATGTGTGTGCGCGATGATGGAGGGAGAGGAGAGTGAGACCGAGGGAGAGGTGAGAGGGAGAGAGACCGAGAGACAGAGAGGGAGAGAGGAGCGGCGCCATAGGGGAGAGAGCCAGCGGGAGTGAGGGAGAGGGAGGGACGGTACAACAATGGGGGAAGAGAACCCCTTAGGGTTTTGGTACAGTGGAGTTCGGGGGGAAAGGGGCCCGATCATTGCAACCCTTTTTTTTAAATGCAGGGAAAAAGACTTAATTTTTCCGGAGTGTGACAGTTTTTGTATAAAACCGAACATTTTAGATTAGTTACAGCCCAACCATTTCGATTTAACCTTCCCATTTCTCAATTTTGCAGACCGGCAGATGCACCGGTCTATACACTGGTCTAGACACCGGTGGATCCGGTCCTTAGACTGGTCCTTAGGCCGGTCCCCAGTGAGGTTTAAAAATTGATTATCTTTGCTTGTTCTATCGGGAATTCAAACCTCTATTACCGGGAATTCATGTTTTAAATGTTTTAGGAGTCTTAAAATTTATTATAATATTCCTAAATTGGCCATGTGACATCCATTGTTACTTGATCATCAATTCTTCAACTTACGTGCATAGATTTTCATTATTTAGACTTCATGTTATGTAGACCTTAACCTAAGGAATATAAAAACAATTGCACTATGTTGAGACATCATTAAAATCTAAAACTATCATTACACACACATCAACTCTTACATTTCACTTTCCTTCCATCTAATATCATCATAAATATGACAATCACAATAAATTTCTGAAGACACTATGAATAGTCTTTCGTCAATCGCAGCAAAACTACAACTCTCACAAATATTAAAAGGTTATTTCTTGTTTACCATTTTTTCTTCTAATCTACACTCATGCTTTCATGATTCATAACATAACCCAATGAAAACACCACCTCTCATTCAAAATTCACATTAACACAACACCTCGTGTACTTATTGCTCTCACCCAATTAACAACATCAATTTCAAATTCTTATTACAATTCAAATCCAAAACAACCAATCTATGAACAATTTTACAAATGACTCTTCATAGAACTAAAAACCCAAGTCAACAACACCATAAAGTTCCCAAGATTTCCATAAATCCAAATATCATATCCAATATTTATAAAAATTAAACCTTACATGAAAAAAATCTTTAGTACATCCATATCTCTCACCTACAACCAATAGTACTTAGACCTCACATAAATTTTCGAATAAAATAATATCTCTTTTCACTCCGATAGCAAACTTTACCTCATATTCCACTATAATTATATCACTTCTTTCCAAAATTATAATGACTATCTCAATCAAAATCCACACTTATTACCGTTTTGTTACAAATCATTGATTCGCTCTAATAACACCTATCCAAAACCACTGTAGCATTTCCAAATAAAACCTCCACAATCAATTTTCACAATTGCCCAAATTCAATCACATGCCTTATTATAAACCTTGTCACACAATCTAACAAACAATTCCATGTCACTACCTATATCACTACTAATAGGATCCTTGACAAATGTCCCAAAGCACTTAATTAAAACATCTTTTAAGGCACTTTCGATCGAATATCTAACAATAATATTGACAATTATTATTGTATTGTCTCCTAAATTACTAGTGCCTTACTCATTATGTTCAACAATCAGCTCCCTACGGTCCACTACAGATAACCACCCATTCTACAGCTCAGAACTCAATTTATAAGCATAATATGAGTTGTATATGGGAGAACACAGATCAATTATGGAATATTGAAGCCTAAATGACGAATTTATAAAGAAGGAATTGTAATATATGTCGTGCATGATACATGTTTGATAAAATTCCCCAATGGATATTGATTATTTATGATGATAACTAATATAATTGATATTCCATGTGATAATGAAGGCACGTCTCAAGTGCATAAGGAATAGTTTCTTCATGTTTTTTAAAATGATTGTGAGTTATTCCATTCACAAAATGGTTTAATTGAGGCAGTTATACTATCATTTATTGAAGTTGTTATTTATTTGAAGTTGTTGTAAGTTCATTATATATGAAATGTTGTTGATGATATCTTGAGGAGCATGTTGCATGGCTTAGTAGCCATTGGTCTTAGACCCTAGTTGTTGAGGCACATTGTTGGAGGCTTATTGGTCGGTGAATATTTAAACCCTTTGTGGTTGAGGCATATAGCATGTATTGGAAATGAGTACCCTAAGAATGCTCGAAATAATTTTTGGCACTGAGTCGAAGAATAATCAAAAGTGATTTTGGCAATGGGTATCCCATGAAAACGTAAATGGATTTTAAGTCGATGTTGAGATCAGGTCAATGCCTGTATCTATAGTATACTGATGCAGACGGCATGGCAGAGGAATATTTCAGAGAGGTTGGAGTCAAGACACGCGGGGGCACTTTCAGGTCGGACAGCAAAAACAAGCCCCGCGCAGAGCATCCTAGCCCAGCCAAACAAGCTGCTGTTCGGTCGTGACCACGATTGAGTGCGACCAAGCACCGTTCTAGAAGCTCAAATCCTCCAGGTGAGAAAATAAGTTGATCTCGCACTTGATATGAACATTTGTCGCGCAGCTCAGGTCATCCAGTAGCTCAGCACAGGTCAGATTAACCATCAGCTCAGCATAGTTCCGATCAGCGACCAGCTCAACATAGCTTCACGGCACTACCCTCGCTGTGCGGGAACGAACATCACTTGGCCCCACAAGACTGTTTTGACTTTCTTAAGTTTCGGGTTAACCCAACATGTTTAGGGTTATTTCATTTTCTTTCCTTTTTGGGCCTAATTATGTCGATGGCCCATACTTGTACTTAGAATTTTTGCCTCTTTTGGTACTTTGTATGGTCGCCCTATATATAGGACTCTCGTGTGGATGTAAAGGGGATGATTGAATGAATGAACAATTTGTGAGTCAAGCTGTTCCTTGTTTCTCTTTCCCCATTCCCCTTCGGCATTCCTGTTCTAGGAATCAATGATTTGGTCTGAAGCCGTATTCTGGCATTTCGTGCGCGAAATCAAAAGCCCGCGAGCCTTGATTCTGGTATTCATGCGCAAATCAACAGATCGAGAAGAGAATCAACGGAGGTATTCTAGGTGAATCAATCCGGCATTCTGTTTATCACTTGTTTTTTCAAATTCCGCTACATCAGCTTGGTATCAGAGCACTGTGTATTGATCCTATCGGAACAAGTTCCAATTCCTATCAGAGCATTTCGTTTCGACTCTTATCTGAATTCGTGCGCCATCCCAAACATATGTCCCCTAGGAGACGACCCGCTCATGAAATTGAAGAAGACAGGCTCGACAGACTACAACATACTGTGGAAACTTTGGCAGCCATGTTGCAGCCATCCAACTCCAGCTTCCACCCCAACACCCTAATCAGCCCCACCGTCGACCGAACCGTCGTGAGGAGGAGGAGGTTGACACCGACCATACGTATGGAAATGAAGAGGAGAACCCCTTTGCTGAGGATGAACATTATCAAAGGCCAGAGAGACACCCACGAATTCCTTACAGACATGAGGAACGAGAAGTCCCCCATTCTCCTTCAAAATGGGAGTCAGGACTCAAAATTGATATACCACAGTTCCAGGGAGGTACGAGCCCCGAAGATTTCTTGGACTGGTTGTTTGCCGTGGAGGAAGTGTTGGAGTTCAAGGAGGTTCTAGAAGACAAACGGGTATCCCTTGTGTCTATACGTTTTCGAGGAAGAGCGGAGGCCTGGTGGCAACAGCTGAAGGTAACCCGAGCCCGTATGGGCAAGAGGAAGACTAAGACATGGGAGAAATTACAGAAGTACCTCCGGGAAGCATTCCCGCCTCACAACTACTCTCGAATTATGTATCAAAGGTTCCAGAACCTTAAGCAAGGCACTAAGACGGTGGACGATTACACCACTGAATTTTATCAACTAATGGCGAGAAGTGATATCGATGAGACCAGCGATCAGCTGATCTCGCGATATGTCAATGGGTTACAACTGCATTATCAGGACACGTTTAACATGTTCGATATATACTCTATTTATGATGCCCACCAGAAGGCCCTGCAGCTGGAGAAGCAACTTAGACGAAGAATGACAACCCAACCCTGGATGTCTTCCAGCAGCCGTCCTGCTGCTCCCCAGTGGACAGGCCGAGATGCACCCTAGTCGTGCTGAGCTCCCACCCCATTGCGAAACCCAGTAAGACCCGCCACTGTCAGTATGGGAAGATGCTTCAAGTGCGGAAAGGCAGGTCATCGGTTCATTGATTGTAAGAAACCTGCTATTCAGAAGGGTCTGTTCATTGACAGCGAAGGATTGGTTCGAGTTGAGGTGGATCACCTCGAGGTAACCCCAACAGAAGAGCTAGCTGAAGAAGATGTCATAGAAGAAGAAGAAGAATATGTGGACGGTGATTATGGCCCTTTACTTGTATTGTGGCGTGCCTGCCTGACACCCCGTGATGCCACTGGGGAGGGCTAGCTGCGAAATAATATTTTCCAGTCTCGATGTATAGTGGAGGGAAAGGTCTGCAGGTTTGTTATTGACTCTGAGAGCTGTGAGAATGTGGTCTCAGAAGAAGCTGTCAGAAAACTGGGCCTGAAGACGGAAAAGCATCCGACCCCTTACAAATTGACTTGGTTACAAGACGGCGAGAAGGTGACGGTCTCAAAACGCTTCTTGGTGTAACTTTCCATTGGCGCCAATTATCGAGATTAGATCTGGTGTGATGTGGTCGAGATGGATGCTTGCCACCTCCTTCTGGAAAGACCTTGGCAATTCGATCATGTCGTACAACATGACGGCCGCAAGAATACTTACTGCTTTATGACTAACAAGGTCAAGGTTATACTCTATCCAAGCAAAGAAGAAAGCCCTAAAGCAACAATTGAGAAAGGTCCGAACCTACTAACCCAGCAGAAGTTTGAAGACGAAATGATGGAGTCCGGTCTCGTGTATGTTCTGGTGTCAAAGGGATTAGATCCACACTGCAATAATTTTCAGCTCGGTTCCCAGAGTGCTCAGTTCGGCGAGAAAACGTCAAGCTCAAATAATGTCCCCGAGTGCGTACGAAATCTTCTAGGAGAATTTGGAGATGTATTCCCTGAGGAGTTACCGATTGGACTTCCACCTCTAAGAGACATCCAACATCAGATTGACTTGATTCCCGGATCTGCCCTACCGAACAAACCGCACTACCGTATAAGTCCTCGAGAGCATGAAGAGTTAAGGTCTCAGGTAGAAGAACTACTTCACAAAGGGGCATATAAGGGAAAGCTTGAGTCCCTGTGATGTGCCTGTGTTGTTAATCCTAAAGAAAGACGTTACTTGGCGAATGTGCATCGACAACCGCTCAATCAACAAGATCACAGTGTGGTATCGGTTCCCTATTCCTCGGCTAGATGATTTGTTAGATCAGCTTAGCGAGGCCACAGTATTTAGCAAGCTCGACTTGAAAAGTGGCTACCACCAAATCCGCATCCATGAAGGGGACGATTC
>NMUG010012223.1:0-10420 GCA_002855965.1 Monotropa hypopitys
TTCTAGCCTCAGACTAGTTGTCCTTGGAGTTTCGGTCTCTGGAAGTCATCTTCAAGCTCACAATAGAAATCAGAGTGTTTGAGAAAGACTTCCCCAGCGGAGTCGCCAATTGAAGTGGTGGGTTTGTCTTCCTTTGCTCGGCAAGTATAACCGTCGGTCCAAACAGATGGACTTCCAACCTAGCTGCACAAGAAGCAAACGTTAGGCTACCGGCCGGAGTCGCCGGTTAACCCTCCGATGATAAAGTCAGGCGATGATCTTTAGAGAGAGAAAGTAAATGGACAGAGTTTCAGGTAGTCAAAAGTTATGTACCTCTCTCCAGCTCCAAGGCCTGTATTAATAGTGCAACGGCGCGTCGCCACTACGTGCTTCGGCGCGCATGCTGTCGGACCCATGCTGTCTCGTGCAGAGCGTCTGACTGAATATGTAGGCGCGTGGCAGACAACCTAGCCGCCCAATTGCATCAGGGCGCGAGAAAGATGTCCTGTCGGGCCTGTATGTGCCAATATTGAGTGCGGAGATCCCGGGACACTGTCCTCGAGGAGGATTCTGCTGCAAACGAGGACCATGCATGTCAGACCAAAAAGGTTGATGTCCCCGAGATATTGCCGAAGTCCCAGGGTCTTAGGCTGACGGGAGCATCGTGGAACTCTACGCAGGCCTGACCCCCGAGTATTTGCTGGCGCTGACCTTTCCGTGTTAAAGCCGGGCCGACGTAAGGCTGACTAGGTCAGCCGGTCATTGTTATTTTCCTTCGGTCCCTACAACTACAAAAATAAAAACTATGATACACTCATACATACATACATACAAGGTAGGAGAGAGAGAGAGAGAGAGAGAGAGAGAGAGATTTACCCACCCAAAATACCCCAAGTCCTGAAAGCCCTAGGTGAGAGCTTCTTCATACCGACATAATTCAAACCCACCATCACGTAGCTCTTGATGTCCTCTTCAAGGGTTGTGAAGAAAGTTTTCCCTAAAACTCAACCAATCTTCAAGGAGGCTAGAGAGAAGGGAGAGATTTTGGAAGAGAATAGAGATAGAGATACGAAATGGAGGATGAGAGAGAGTGGTCTGGACCAAAATGAGGGTTTTTCCCTCATATTAGGGTCTATAAACGACCCTAGAAATGACAAAACAATCCCCCACTTAAATCTATCAAAAAACCTTGCAGGACCGATTAACGGTAACCCAGATGCGCCGGTTACCGGTTACCCATGTCTCCAGATTTCAGCCAACTCACCCGGTTACCGGTTACCCGCGGTAATCGGTTATCGGTAACCCAAACCTCAGCTTTTTCACCAAAACTAATGCTAGGTATTTTGGGCATAACATTTTCGTTCGAATTCCGATTGGGTTGATTCAAATTGGGTTATTTTCGTAATGAAATTCTATACAACTTACAGGAGAAAATCATTTTCATTTGGAAAACATTACAAGCTCGAAATGGGATCACAACGTGATTATGGACTTGCCCGAACACTTAGCTACCATCCAAACTTTATGTCAGAGACTCCTACCATACCTGGACTCATTTAGAATGACTTACTATGATTTTGGATGCCTTAAAACATCTCTAAACTCCAACGATACAATAATTTCAATATCCGGTAAATGATTAACTTCTAAGGAATTTCTGAAAATTCTCAATAATTATTTTATAAATTCCAGGAGTGTGATAAAAAACCTGAGTTTGAAAGTGTTGTAAAATGAGAAAAACTACGGATCATGGAGTTTTCTGAAATAATATGAAAATGGTTTTCTGGAAAAAAATATTTGAAAAAGAGAAAGAGGTTTGAGAAGAGATTTTGAGATAAAATGAAATGATATTTGGAAAGATGAGAAAGAGAAAGATATTTAATAATTAAATAAAGAGATTTCTAATCATGCTATAATAGCCTTATCTGAGCATATGTATAGAGGTACAACCGGGTCCCAATAGTCAAATTGGGTATTATGTATAGAGGTACAGTTGGGTTTCCACGGTTAAATGGGATGGTCTTTATCGCTAGGACGGTCGATGAGCGGACTTTGATTTATTACTGGTGTACTTATCCAGAATATTTACAAAGTTAAAATACTGTCATAATGCGTGTTCAACGAAAATGAATGACTCTTGGCTATTGTGGTTCTGAGATTAGATATTGAGATGAGTTTGAGATGGATCCTATTTGATCCAAAGAGATTTTATGAGATATTTACATATAAGTTTTTGAAATGAGAGAGATAAAAATGAGTTTTTGAGATGGAAAAGAGAAAGTGGAAATTATATTTTAAAAAGTAAAAAATGGAAAAAGAGATTTGAGAAATAAATGGAATTTCAGAGCTTTAAAAGAGATAAGAAAAGTATTTTGAAAAGAGATGTGTTTTGAGAAATTTTTTATCCATAGATATTTGCTTCACTTCTTTATATTGTTCTATTGTAGTTCATTAAGTCATCGTGCTGATGTATTTTTACACATTTCTTTTAGGTGATCGCAACTAGCGTCCACTAGTCCAGTTGCAGTAAAGCGTGAGTGATCTGTTAATGTCCTGCTATCGATTCTGAGAGTTTTATTTGGTTGATGCATCAGAGAGAGTTTGTATTTCCTTTTATGTATCAAAGTTGAATTTGTACTTTTTCTTGTACATCAGAGTGTGTTGGGTCAGGACTTGTCGTCCAGTATTGAGTTGAAGTCTGTATATTTAGCTGAGAGTATGAGTTGTATCTTTTATTATAATTAGCGTTTTCTGTTATTGTTACTTCTGTTGTAGTTGAGTTTTTGAGCTGTGGTAGTGACTAGAGAATTCGAGTTGTATGGATCCGCCACGTGCCACTCCAAGATAATTGGCTCGACAATTATCAGGATTGAGATATGACAATCCTGAAAAAGATAAAAATCGTTTTAGAAAAGATAAAATGAGAATGGTTTTAAAAAATGACTTGATCTATAACTATTCTCTTACTCTTATTTATGATATTTCATTATATTCATTGAGCCGTCGTCGCTGACGTGTTTTATACACCCCATTTAAAACACCCCATTTTCAAGTGTTCGTTGATTGGTGTTGTCTCAATTGTCCACTTGTTAAGCTGCAGGAGTCAATAGTCTTTTTTTACTATAACTTAGTAGGTGAGTCAAGTTGTATTTTGAGAGTGAGTTTTATTATTTTATTAATGTACTATTTTTATATAGTCACGTGGGTTGGGCCAGAGCATGTTGCATAGTATGCAGTTAATAGTTGTATATTTCAGTACATTATGATACAAATTTTATCTTTCTGAGTTGAACTTTTTTATTCAGTTATATGATTTAGTATATTGAGTTTATTGGAGTTGTGGTTAGATAGTTTGTGGGTTGGTAATGCTGTCCAGAGGCGGATTCAATGTAAGCCCACAGGGGGCAAGTGCCCCTCTCGCTTTCTAAAAATTACACATTTGTCTTATATTTTTTAAATTTTTATAATTTAGTTTTTTAATTTTACCATATAAATTTTAAATTTCTATAATTTAGCCCCTCCTCAACACAATGTTTTATAATTTAACCCCTCTTGATACAATTTTCTGGATGCTGCCCCGTAACTCTCTTGGGTAGATAATTATCCAGATTGGGATATGACAATAAATCTGATCGGATACCCAATCCCTTCATTAAGAAGGAAGTTATTTAAAAAAATAAGAAAGAATTTGAGGTATTAGAAAAAAAATCCAATACAGTGCCTCAGGCATTTTTAATACTTATTTCGAGTAAAAAATTGATAAATGGCTGATGGATGCTATTGGACTTCAAAGACACCATTCTAAGGATGGCAACGGGGCAAATCGAGATCAGGTATTACTATATTCGTCCCCATTCCTTGAATTCAATACCTGTTAACATCTCAGCCATATTCTCCAAATTGAAATTTTTTATCCGAATAGGGATCGAAGATCCAAACAGAGATTCAGATATCCAAATATTTTTGTTGGAAAAATTTTAAAAATTTTAAGACAAAAATAACATTACAATATTACAAATTTACAAACTCCAAAATATAAGAATATATAAATGTACACAAATATATTTACCAATAGCTCAACACATGAATGCAATAAAATTATACAAGTAAAAATAGTATTGACTGTATAAAATTTGACTTTAGTAACTAAAAAATTTTCATATTTAAGACAGATATTAACATAATAAACTCATGATCTATTTCAAAAGAATATTACTATGATATTATGTTATATACAATTTAAGTAAGTTAAGTTATATGTTTATGAATTATGGGTATTGAGAATGATTTAAAGAATATGAATAAATTAGAGTACAAATGATAGAGACATAACAAATTGTCACAATAATATCACAACGTTTATTTTGTGATACTTTTGTAATATTTTGTGACACTTTTGTAATATTTTGTAATACAAAAATGTTACAAAATATCATTCTTGTGATATTGTTGTGTACAACTCAATTTCGGGTCATTTTGTAAATTATTTTAAAACAGATCTCCAAATCTACTTTATTTCCCATATAATTTCCAAATCATCGATCCAGAACGGAGAACAGATTAGATTTGGACGGATCCAAGTCTCACAAACAATTGATACTTACTCCCGTTCGCTCTCTGCCAAATATCACCACAACTCCATGGCCCAACACTCTAACCGCCGCCTCAAGATCATAGCCGGAGCACTCCTTTGGCTGTTCCCTCAAGGATTCCCTCGTCAACCACCTCCGCTCCATCAACATCGACGTCGAGGACCTTGCCACCGACAAGTACTACTCCGTAGGTGAGGAGATTGGCCGCCGCGTTAACTCCGCCGTTTCCAGTCCCTCCGATACCGAGACCAGGGGCCTCGTTGCATGTGGCACCGGCGTTGGAGTCTCGATCTTCGCCAACAAGTTCTCCGGCGTGTACGCGGCTACCTGCCTCAACCCCAGCGAAGCCAAGAACAGCCGATCAATCAATAACTGCAACGTCCTCGCCGTCTCTGGCATGTCGACTTCCCCTGAATCCGCCATCGAAATTCTCGATACCTGGCTCAAAACCCCCTTCAAATCTCCATGCCCTGCATCCGATTCCAAACCCTGGCCTGCCGAAATCGATTCCTTCCTTGACAACTCTATCCCCAAGATGTCAACAATAGGAGGAGGATATAATCCCAATAACCTCTCAACCCCCTCCTGCGCAATCTGTTGGCTGAATACTAATACTAACTCCAATGGAGATTTCACTACTATGGAGGTAATGCCAGGTGGGTCGATGAAAATATTGAGGGAGACGCCGACGTCGTGTATAGTAAGATTCAAGGCTGGGAGCGTAGAGGCAGCGCACCACCACACATTTGGGCATGATTTGGTGGTGATGAAGGGGAGAAAGACGGTGTGGAACTTGACAAAGAAGGAAAAGCACGATCTGAGTGTGGGCGATTACTTGTTCACGCCTGCAGGAGACGTGCACCGGGTGAAGTACTTGGAGGACACTGAGTTCTTCATCAAGTGGGATGGGCATTGGGATATTTTCATGGATGAGGACCATGCTGCCGCCAACACTGCTATTGATAAGAAAATTTAGTTAGTTGTGGTCTGCGTGAAAAGCCATGGTATGTTTGTGTTTCTTATTTTATTTTTTGCATCGTCAACTCTGTCTTTCGGTTCAGCTATGTGTGTGGTACTGTGTTATCGGTCTTGGTTTGTTCTGTTGTGTTGTCTTTGGAAACTTGTGCTTTGTTCTGCTGTAATAAGAGTCTTGTTCTGCTGTAATAGAAGTGAGCGTCTTTGTAGCCTTGATGGCTTTTTATCTGATAACAAACAAAAATACTATTAACACATCAAGATGTACAACGTTTTGTACATCTTGCTTATGTGACATGATACGATTGGTTGGAATTTTTTTGTTTGCAAAATTATTGTGAATTCAGCCAATCGTATCACGTCACACAAGCAGGATGTACAAAATGATGTACATCTTGATGTGTTAATAGCATTGCTCGATAGTAAAAGAAAGAAAGAAAGAAAGAAAGAGCGTTTCTTAGCCTGCCGCGCAACGCATGCTTCTTGACACTTCCGATGATGTATAACTTTGGGTGGATAAAACTTACCCCGCTTGAATACTATTTTGACCATTGACTTGATTGCTATGTTCTTCTGCAAGATCCTTCTTTTTGTTCACCTGTTTATTCCCTTCTTGGAGTATCTCTGCAACCACAGATAACGGCTAGAAGATCTCCCGCCACTATGGTTTGGAAGATTCTTCAATGATTAAGTCAGTTCAAGGAAAGAATAATATAATTTTATATCGAAAGGGAAAACACAGAGTTAGAGAGAGAATTTGTTAGAGTTCTGTTAACAGAAAAATATGTCGGTCCCCTTTAGGGGTGTAATCTTCTTCCTTATATATATATATGTCATTAATACACCGTTCTATCAAGAAGGGGTGACGAATCCAGATAGGAGACTTCTTGTCTTTCCATCCAATCAATTTATCTGACTGATCATCTCTCATCGTTTGACTTCTTCGTGTACCTCTATCATACTTATTCGGCCTAATAATAGTTAAAACATGCATTGGCTAATTTATACTCATTAACCAATGCATGTACATTCCGTCCATGTTATTATCGAACTGAACATTACTGCACTGTAGATGCCTACCGTACAGGGTCTAGCCTTATCCACAGTCAATGTGCCAACTCTGTACATGGCTGATTAGTTCTCATCATGATCTTGCCTATAGTCCCTCAACACCTATCTACCGCACTGCCAAGATGTCTAGTCTCACTGGACCAAACCTAATTCTTAGTACAACCTAGCTGTTAGACCTACAGTTGGCTATATCATTTAATACCTAGTCTACATATTACATATGGAATACACATCCAACTATATCCTCCTTGATCCAACATGCATGTCCCTAAATAGGGTTCTCGTGCTGCCTGGACATTCAACCACACAAGACCAAACCTTATCCTCAGTATAGACTCGTATTGGACGTGTTGCTGGCTACATCAAAGGGATCCGGACTGTGTATTCGAGGTGCTTGTGTGCCGCACTACTTAGATGTCAATCCAACCGAACTGACCTTATTTCGCAATGCTAGACACAAGCATATATTACATGGAGTGCAGCACATACCTGATGTTGCCGTCACATTGAATAACCACAGCAAATTCGGATCTACACTGTCACGTGGCTAATCTAGATTTACCCCACCATAATTGTCCACCAACTTTGACTGCTTCAGCGGCACAGTAGGAGTAGACAAAGATAACCGGACTGCCAGTAAACGATGTTGTTGCAGATAACCACCAATTACTGTAACTGACTGTCATCATTAGCCATTAAATGTAGTGGGACCCAAACACAGCGATTAATACTGAAATTGTGCGAATCAGGGCACAAATCTCGAACAACTCAAATTTTCGATTGTCCTACCTTTATCACGCCACATCAAAACAAATCAAACCTCTCGAACATTCCATCCTTAAGCATTTTCCCTCTTGAACTGAAATTTCTTCACTAACAGACTTCCTCTGCACCCTTCGTCTTCAAACCTTCTATAGGTGACTCATTCTCCTACTTCGCACTCTTCTCTTACTTCTTCTGCACTTTGAATAATTTCTCGAGAACATGGGTATTTTCAGAGCTAGGGTTAATGCCCCACACAAGATGGAACAATTCCGTGAATACTTCAACATTCTAGAGGATGTATGTGTTGAGCTCGCCCCACTCAACTAAAAGTGGAAGGACGCTGATGACAACATCCTCTTGATTCCAGTTATTAAAGTTTTTGAGGTTGGGATTCGATTCCCTCTCGATCCCCTCTTTCGTCAGTTCTGCAACTATTTAGGTTTGACCCCTATACAGATGTCCACAAACATAGTGTGCATTGTGATGGGGATTTCAACCATAAATCGCATTACTGGTTCTCGAATGACCACACACGAGATTTTGTACCATTATACTGTTAATAGTACCAAACAAGGGGTCTGGTACTTTAAATATAAGATTGACTGGGGAAAATTGGTCCTTAATACCCCCGACGTCGATAAGGGCAACGACGATGATATCTTCATTGTTACGGGAAATTGGGAGTATTCTGTCGATGAGCCATATGATTCCTTCCCATCTCGCCATGACGGATCCCCCTGTTAGATCCTTCCTTTATCAAATTTTTACTTCCTTACTTGCTTCTGACTTTCCCTCAATGTTTTTACTAATCTGACTTGTGACAACTGCATCAACATTCAAAATCAATCGGAAGTCCCACAAATACAAAGGGTGCCTAAAGGCAGAGGTACAACGAGCATTGAACCACCAAAATTCTATCGGGCAAGAGTTGGATAGTTCTGTTTCTAACCTCCTGGGATACACATCGTATTACATGGGTTATCGAGGTGTGAGGCAGCCTGCCCTGGTCATCAATCCTGAGCTCAAAGCCCGTAGACCTCCCCAAGTTGCCGGAACTTTGACAAAGGAAACTGATGAAAAATCTGACAGTGGCAAAGCTCTCGCCATAGTCCCACTTGTTGTTGAAACCGACACCTCTAGTCGTGCTGCCCCATTAAACCAGACACCCCTTCTCCAAGACTGGAACGACGAGATGAGCAGGTTCAACTTTGATGGCATGTTCCAAAAAGCTACTGGTTCTAGAATCCCATCTCCCCCGGGTTGTAAACCTGCTACCACTGCCCTTTCTGACGTGCTGCCAACTGCCGCACTGGCAGTTGCTGTTACCATCGGCACCAGCATCCCATCAACCACCATTGCAAAAATCATAACCAAAACCACCATCACCTCGACCCGGACCTCATCGGCCCAACTTACTACACCTCTCCTATCTTCCACTGATCCCATAACCACACACTTTCTTTTTTTGGTTTAAAACGGAGATATGCATTAAACGAACGGTAACATCACAAAAGTTCCATCACATGGTCTGTTCCATCCCCCCTTACCCTAAATCCTAACATAAGGTCCCATAGGTATTACAAAACCAAAACGGAAGCAAAAAAGCCTCTGAATCATAAGTCTGTTAGTCGAGTAATTCATGAAGTTTCAATTGATCACGTATCCAAAACTCTCGAACCGATATAGGCATATCGTCCAACAAAGTCATGTTATCCCCTCTTTCTGCTCCAAGATGTGCCAGACGATCAGCACATTCATTCGCTTTCCTCGTGATGTGGTTGATCGATGCCCCTGTGTGTCTCATCAATATCTTCGTTTCCATGATGACATACCGATTAGGGTCGTTTTTGTCCCCCTCAGAACTCAAGGCTTTCACACCTTGTGCACTATCAGATTCAATCTGGATGTCTTGCATATGTTTTTCGTAAGTGTGGTGACTGCAATCTGGATGGCTCTATGGATCCTCTGTGCTTGCGCCGGATGGCTGAGAGATGAACTTCGGACGGCCGAGGGGGTTACCTATAAGAAGAAAGGGTATGACACCTGCTTGACTCCTACAAAACAAGGGTTAGAGAGAAATGTAGAGAGAGAAAGTGTAAAGACCAGGATCAGGAGAGAGTCTCAGAGTCCCCGTGAACAGTACCTTCAACGGGTATTTATAGTTGAACCTGACTGGCGCCAAATAGCGAGAGCATGTGTTGCACACGGGGGGAATCCCGGGTGCTGACGTCTACCCTAATGGACTGTTGGGTCGCTGATCCGACCTGGGCCACGTCAGTTGATGTCAATGTTCTAAAAGGCGCTAGGCGCTAGGCGGGCGGTCGAGGGGGGCCTAGCGCCTAGGGGCCTAGGCGGGGGCCTAGGCGGCGATTAGGCGGGGGCTAGGCGGTTATTTATTTATTAAGAGAATCAATATTTACTTAATACAACAATGAATAATGTATAAAACTTTTCTATAACATCAAATATATAATATTTGTGACTTAAAGCTCTGTTTGGTTTGATTTGGTTATCAAATATACGATATTTCTTCTTAGTCATGGCAGACCACTACCGCCTAGAACCTAGGCGGCACCTAGGCGGACCACTAGCGCCTAGGCGGGGCCTAGCCGGCTCCAGGCGGGGCCTTTTAGAATAGTGGTTGATGTACGGACAGTCCTTGTATGCTGCTCCGCCGGAGGTCAATGTTATCTGCCGCTGTCGATGGTGGACTTCTCCGGCATGGGACCGTCCGTCGGTGGAAGCTGTCCCTTTTTCTATATAGGACAGAGACACAGGACTTCTTTGACGTCTGGATGGGAATGCCGGAGGTTGAAGGAGACCACATGGCCGACCGGCTTGGCTCCTTCGGGTGTCCGTTGAGACTGCTCTAGATGGCGAAGGGCACATGATGAACCGACGGCTCTGTCCTTCGTCAGCAGTGATTTGCCGAAGGTTCGTGAGGCCGAAGGCCCTGGATTGCTCCGTGAGATATGGTTATGGTCCGGATTGCCGATTGGTCCGGCTGGGAGGGTCTGTCCCGATTTGGCAAGGTCCGG
>NMUG010012224.1:0-10420 GCA_002855965.1 Monotropa hypopitys
ACCATGATTGTCTTATCACTAAAACAGTACAAAGCCCGATAGACCAAAATAGTCCCGGAGAAATGAAACAACAAAAAATCTAACAATGAGGTGTGGAATAAAAAAAATATTGTGGATTAAAAAAATTTAAATATGCGAGATAAAATTTAAAATATAAAGGGATTTGAATTATAATTGATTTATTAAAATATATACAAAATTTGTTAAAAGAGGGGAAAGGCACATGCCCTTATGTGGCATGAAAATAGTTAGTGTGTGCTGGGGAGGGATACATGTTGTATTTGTAGATATAGGAGGGGTTGGGATATTAATTAATTAGAAAGATATAATATATATATTAGATATAGAAAGGAAACGTGAGGGTTTGGGAGATGGGATGGATGGCAGGTGGCTTGATTGCATTTATTAGAAATGAAGTGTATATATATATATATGAAAGTAGTACTTTTAATAGTGTAAGAGAAAAAGGTGGAAATATCGTGTAAGAGAAAAAGGAAGAGAGAGAGAGAGAGTACTGGTAAAAGCGCAGAAATAAGTAAGGAATTAACCGATAAAGCTTTAATCCGGTACCAAAT
Organism: Monotropa hypopitys; assembly: GCA_002855965.1. Classification (NCBI taxonomy): domain Eukaryota; kingdom Viridiplantae; phylum Streptophyta; class Magnoliopsida; order Ericales; family Ericaceae; genus Monotropa; species Monotropa hypopitys. Next base: position 576 of record NMUG010012224.1, read on the forward strand.
CAAGGTATTTTTATTCCAAATTTTTACAAATAGATTATTAGGTTTTTGTAGATTTAAATCAAAGGTTTTATATTCTGTGTTTAAAAATTATTTGGTAAAAAAATAGTGTTAGAATCGTCCAATTTGGGTCTGCTTTGAACTAACCCAGTTTTATACAAATCTGTACCAAATCAAGGAAATTTTTGTGTTAATTTTTACAAAATAAATTCGTTTTAATGTATAGAATTTTGTTAGAAAATTATTAGTGAAACAATTATTGAAATCTGTTTAGAAATTTTGTAAAAATCTGTTAAAACAACACAGATTAAATTAGTTTTGGAGCTCTTTTGAGGAGAGATGCATGCGCCAGTAAGGGGATGTCTTCTTTTGAGAAATGGAATCATGGGGTGGGGTCATTAAGGAATTAGTTTAGGTATATTTTTTATATAAATTTTAATGTTTATTTATTTGTTAGTAGGAGTTTAAATATTAAATAAATTCTAAAATTAAATAATATGAGGAAAATATTTAAAATTTGTGGAGAATATTTATAAAATATTTGGGAGGGAAAATAATTTTAAAATATTAAAATAAATTAAAAAGGCTTAATCTAAGTATTTAAAGTAAAGTGTTAATTCCGTAGAATTTCCGTATCACGACGTTATTCTTATTATTATTTATTTGGATAATTTTTAGGTGAGGAGGGGCAACTGTAGACTTCAGCACCGCGTAAAGATAAACAGATTTTATAGGGAGTTCTTCCGGTTAAGTGAGTACTCGATGACTTACATATTTTAGAGCCATTTTTAATATATATGTATAAAAATGTGTAGTTTTCAAAAGGGATTTATGTATTGTGAAAACATCTAGGGATCACGATTTTAAGTGTAGTGTGGTAATTTTAAAGGTGAATTAAAAAGGTATTTGAGAAAATTATAAAAGTTGTTTTTAAAATAAAAAGTATGTGTTGGTGAACTTAAATAGCCTTGCTATGGAACTGGTAGTTCCATGGATCATATGTACGAGGTGCGTACAGCCAGGTTCTCACGGTTAAATGAGATGTTGTACTATATGTACAAGTGTGTTCTATCCTTACCGTCGGGACAGGTATAGCGGCCCTCGGATCATTACTTGTGCATATCCGAGAATATCCCCAGGGTATTAGATCTGACTTAAACGGGTGGTACCCTTGGCTATTATGGTTCACAGGTGTGGTGTGTGTGGTGTGTGTGTTCTAGTGGGGTGTGATATGTGTGTTCAGTTGAGGTGTTGTGTTGTGTTGTGTGTGCTCAGGTGTGGTATGTGTGTTCAGGTGTTGTGTGTGTGTGTGTGATGTGGTGTGTGTGTTCTAGTGTGCTGTGGTGTGTGTTCTGGTGTATGGTGTGTGTGTGTGTATGTGTGTGTGGGGTGGTGGATATTTTAAAAGATAAAGGTGATCCATAGTTATTTACTCCCTCTACTTTATGTTTTTCATTTGAGTATTTACCAGCTTTCCCTAGCTGACCCTCTCTTTTTCCTCCAGGAGATCAGTGATTTAGTTCTGTGTAGAGTCCACCAGTCCAGCAAAAGCAGTTGAGGAGCAAGAGTAGTTGTGAGGAGTTTTCAGGTATATCTTGTATGTATTTTCAGAGTTTGTCAGATAGAGTTTTCTTTTATTTGAGTCAATGTATCATCTGGGATCTATAACCAGATTAGTGGAATATTAGTAGTGGAGTTGTGTGTGTGAGGTGTAAGATTTCAGTTGTACTCATGTATTTTATTTCCAGTTCAACAGTTATCTCAGTAGTTTATTTTAGTTTTTTTCAGTTGTTAATTAAGAGTGGTGTTTAGTTTAATGGAGTTTGATTGCCACGTGTCCGTTGCTGGATGGATGGCTTTACAGTCATCCTGGATGGGGCGTGACAAGCGTGGTTCCAGGCAGTTACAATCTGCAACCGAGCACATCCTATATATCGGAGCTTTTTGATCGAGCAGGGTTTTGGAAATTTCTTAGCCATTCGCCCATTTCGCTCGAAGCACACTTTGCTGAGGGCCCTTGCCGAGCATTGGTTCAGTGAGTCCAACACGATCCACTTGGGCGACTGTGAGTTGGGCATCACTCCTTTCGAGTGGGCCATTATCACAGGACTGAGGTTCGGAGGGGTTCTTGTCCGGAGGACAGAGGGGACCGAATTTGATATTGAGAGGGTTTTGGGGATCTCCTCACATGAGATGAATGGGAAGCGGATCCCAGGTTCAGCGCTGCGGGGCGGAGATCACTTCTATACTGTAGAGACAGACGACCCTGAGTTGTTCAGACGGCGGCGACGGTTGCTCTTGTATCTGCTAGTGTCGTGCTTATTCTGCAATAACGGCACTTTGTTTTCAGTGGCATACGTCGAGATTGTAGACTTCCCGGACGGCGACTTCTTTGACTGGGGAGCCTTCACGTTTGCCTCTTTCCTCCAGGCTATGAGGAGGAGAGTCAGCTTCCCCTCACCGACACAATTAGATTTTTGGCCCTTTCTCCTGTGGTGGTCTTTTGAGCATTTGAGCGTAGGGCGCCCCTTCCCACCAGCCTAGGACTTGACGTCCCTAAAGCTTTACGGTGGTCACGTCCATCTGCGCATGCTATTGACTTGTTGGATTTCGTGACGCTTCGCTCACAGCTGGAGCTAGTTACGCCAGACGACATCTCCTGGCAGCCATTTGATTGGATAGCATTGGGAGGTAACTATGGTGTCGAGATTTATTTGTCATCTCGAAGGTGCACCTTCTTCTCCTTCACTTCCTGGGAGCTGTACATGGGCGACCACTACTGGCGCCAGACGACGGGAGAGGCTTTGATCCCTAGATGCCCGCTTATTGCTACTTTTGGACAGGCTTTGTCTTCAGTCTGGGGACATTATGACGTTGCTGGATTCATGGTGCGGAGAGACTACACTGCCTGGTTCCGGAGTGTATCCATCGGCCACTTCACTACTACGACCACAGTTCGAGGGGGAGAGTCGATCGGTGCTGAGCAGGAGCGCTTCTTTCGGATGATGAGGGGTGCAGATAGCAGAGCCCAGTCTTCTCAGCCCATTCTAGAGGATGAGCAGGTTAGATTCTTTCAGGCCTACCAGCAGTGGAGCGCTCAGCAGAGAGAAGCACCGTCAGGCCAGTTGCCCCCAGATGAGGTACGCAAACATAGTAGTTTACTTTCTATTTCTGTCTTTTCATAGATCTATGTAGACCTATCTTTACTGTTTTATTTCGTTTCTAATGATTTGTTTTTGTGTTTCAGGCTGCCCCAAACCCCCTAGAGGTTCTGTTAACAGGAGGCCTAGACGTCACAATTGACGGGATGATAGCAGGAGCAGAGATGTCTGATATGCCTCCAGCAGACATACATAGACTCTTTTTTTGTTTTGTAGCAGATATATATTGTATAGCTTTGCTTTTTTTTTTCAGCATTACACTATGTAGTTAGTCCTTTTTGTTCTTCTTTTGTTAGCAGGATACTTTGTGTAGTTAGCCTTTTTGTTCTTCTTTTGTTCTTTTATGATAGAAATATCTTGTATGTAATGTAATCTATTCCTGTTTGTTTCTTCTTTCTGGATTCTACATTTCTTGATCAATGTAGAATATCAGATCATTAATTTCGTGTGTGAATACATATTACTATCTGCAATTTATATCAAATGAGTAAGCATATTTAAGATATTTATAATTCTCTACTAGGAGGGATTGATACATAATTTATGTTAATCAATCAAGACAAATTTGATAAACAAGGCCTCACCGATTGATCGCAGGCGAAAACCTAGATTCATCCTTTTCACGTAAATGACTTCGCAATCTTTAGCACATGAAGCGACAGACCACCGTACCAAATCAAACTAGATCTTCAGGGGAACTGATTCCTCGGAAGGTTGATTTTTTCGTGGACATTTACTCTGACTTCAACACTGTTCAGATATGCTCTGTGGTTTCAACTGACTCCGGAGAGTGGTTATGTGTGTGTGTGTTTGATTGGCTTTTTTATCCATTTTTGCCGTAACTCCCCCTTGGGATTGATAATTACGCAGGATGCCTTTCGTTTTTATTCTGATTTTTCTACGATCCCCTCTCGGGTTTTGACCGTACTGGATTGATCCATTTTTGCTGTAGTCTCCTCTCGGGTTTGGACTACACCGGATTTGTATCCCCTTTGTTTTGATATTATTCCCTCTTGGGTTGTAACCATGCGGGGATTTCCGATTTTTCCATAGTCTTCCTTCTCAGGTTTTAACTATGCCGGACAGTGATTTCTTTTTTAGAAAATGACTCAGATTCTGACTTCGACAAGGCATAAACTTCTTGACTAAGGTCCGATGACTTTGAACGAGTATGAGCACTTCCATTGTGAAGAAAGGCTGAAGAATTCAGAAAGATATAAGCAGAGATCTTTTGTAGAATCTCCCCCTTTTGTTTATGTAAAGGGGGTGGCGATTTTGTTTTGATCATCGTATACTCATGATGATGACATTTTTTTGAATCGCTCTTGTTAGATAAGGGGAGAAAAGGAAATTTATATTGAAGCCTCGAAAGAGAGAGTGGAAGTGCTACTACACTCAAATTTCATCAGATCAATCGTCAAGAAGATGATGCTTTAACTGAAATCAGAACTTAATCATTGCATTTGAAATAGATATTACTAATTAGACATAGTAAAGTTTCAACATGTCAGAGTTAAGAGGAAGAGAGAACTCGGGTCCATCCATATCTGCTAGGATGACGGCTCCACCTGACAGTACTTTGGATACGATGAAAGATCCTTGATAATTGGGGGAGAATTTTCCTTTGACTTCTTCTTGTACATGGAGGATTCGCTTCAAGACCAAGTCGCCTTGTTGGAAGATTCTCGGCCGCACATGCTTATTGAAACTTTTATAGATTCTCCGTTGGTAGCACTGAGAATGAAAGACTGCTGCTAGTTTTTTCTCGTCTAGAAGGGCAAACTGATCATGTCGGGCCCTGATCCACTCTGTATCTTCTGTAGCGGCCTCCATCATTATCCGGAGCGACGAGATTTGTATTTCTGGGGTAAGAACATCCTCGTAGCCATAAACTAAGGAAAACGGTGTTGCCCTAATAGATGTTCGTGCAGTTGTCCGATAGGTCATGAGAGCAAATGGTAGCTTCTCGTGCCAGTCCCGATGAGTGTCTGTCATCTTGCGGATGATCCGTTTGATATTTTTATTGGCCGTTTCTACTGCTCCATTCATCTATGGGCAGTAGGTAGTTGAGTTCTGATGTTTGATGTGGAACTGATCACAAAGCTGCTGCATCAAGGAGCTATTTAGGTTCTTTGCATTGTCAGTTACCAAACTCTCTGGCTAACCGTAGCGACAGATGATGTTGTTTCTGATAAATCTCGTGATGACCCTCTCGGTTACATGAACGAAACTTGCAGCTTCCACCCATTTGGTGAAGTAGTCAGGATTAATGGTTCCGATGAAATCAATTCCCCATGCTGACAAAGGCCATGGAGATACCATAACTTGAAGTTCCTTGGGTGGTGCTCGTAAGACATCCCCGTGAATTTGACACTTGTTGCATTTCTTGACGTATTGGATGCAAACGGTTTCCATTGTTGTCCAATAGTAACCCGTATGCAAGATTTTTCTGGAAAGGATGTGACCACTCATGTGCGGGCCACAGGTCCCTTCATGTATCTCAGCCATCAGCTCGCGGCCTGCGGTGGAATCTACACAGCGTAGAGGACCATGTGTAGATCTTTTGAATAGGACTTCCCCGCATAAGAAGAATTGCGAGGCCAATCTTCGGAGGGTCTTTTGATCGTTATCAATAGCTCCATCGGGAAATGCCCCGGTCTGCATGAAGGTTTTGATGTCTTTGTACCATGGGTGGTTGTCTCGTTTATCTGAAATCAGAGCACAGTGAGCAGGCACATCTCTGAGTTGAATCTGTATAGCCGGGATCTCTTCTTCATCATAAAAGTATATCACTGCAGCTAGGGTGGCCAGGGCATCTACGAAAGAGTTTTCGGTCCTAGGAATATGATTAAACTGGATCTCGGTGAATTTGACACGGAGACCTTTGATCTTCTGATGATAAGGGACTAACTTTGGGTCCCTTGTCTAGAATGTTTCGTTAGTCTGCTGTATGATCAGGTCAGAATCACCATATACATGTAATTTGAAGATCTCATATTCTAGGGCCATTTGTAAACCTAGAATACATGCCTCATATTCTGCCATATTGTTGGTAATGATGGATTCCTGTTTGAAAAGAAGCTTTGCTGCAGCTGACAAATGTGTCCCCTGTTCTGAGATCAAGACTGCCCCTATTCTGGCACCTTTGTGGTTATATGCTCCATCGAAGAAGAGTTTCCAGTTAGGAGATTTGTCTTCAGTTTCGAAGGAGAAGATAGCCTCATCAAGGAATAACGGCTCCATTGGTTGTTCGTCATCTAGAGGATTTTCTGCCAAATACTCCGAGATGACCCTTCCTTTTTCTGACTTCTGAGTTGCAAAGATTATGTCGAACTCTGAGAAAATCATGTGCCACCTTGCGATACGGCTGGTGAGTGTTGGTTTCTCGAATAGATACTTGAGTGGGTCCATTCGGGAAAGCAAATATGTGGTATGGTGGATCATATAGTGGCGGAGCCGATGGGCTGCCCAAGCTAGTGCGCAATAGGTCTTCTCAAGAGTAGAATAGTTATTCTCGTATGTAAGAAATTTCTTGTTGAGATAATAAATGGCCTGTTCTTTCTGTCTATCTTCTGAATACTGCCCCAACATACATCTCATGGAGTGGTCGAGCAAAGTTAGATTCATGAACAGAGGTTTGTTTGGTTGCGGAGAGAACAGGACAGGTGGCTCGAGCAGATATCTTTGAATTCCCTCGAATGCGACTTGACAATCAGCAGTCCATTCTTGAGGCAAATTTTTGTGTAATAATCGGTAGATAGGGTCACAGATCTGAGTCATCTGAGCTATGAACCGGCTGATGAAGTTAAGCTTCCCAAGAAAGGATCTGACTTCCTTTATATTCCTCAGAACAGGCATCTCGAGAATGACTTGAATTTTGACAGAGTCTATCTCGATACCCTTTTGGCTAACCATAAATCCGAGCAGTTTTCCGGAGGTTACTCCGAATGCACACTTGGCTGGATTTAGTTTGAGCTGATATTTTCGAAGGCGATCGAACACTCGTCGTAGGTTCCATAGATGCTCCTCTTTGTGTTTGGATTTGACGATCATGTCATCCACATAGACCTCTAACTCTTTGTGGATCATGTCGTGAAACAGCATGGTCATGGCTTTCTGATAAGTGGCACCCGCGTTTTTCAACCCAAACAGCATGACTTGATAGCAGAAAACCCCCCAAGGAGTGAGGAAATCTGTTTTCTCTTGGTCCTCTGGGGCTATCCGGATCTGATTGTATCCAGAAAAACCGTCCATGAAGGAAAACATTTCGTGGCCAGCTGTGTTATCCACGAGAATGTCTATGTACGGCAGAGGAAAGTTATCCTTCGGACTAGCTCTGTTCAGGTCCCGGTAGTCGATACACATGCGCACTTTCCCGTCCTTCTTAAGCACAGTGACAATGTTGGCGAGCCATTGCAGATATTGGACAACCCACAGAAAACCAGCGTCAAATTGTTTTATAACTTCTTCCTTGATTTTGAGGCTCCATTCTGGACGGAGCCGTCGGAGTTTCTGTTTAACCGATCTGATAGACAGATCTATAGGCAAATGATGTTCTACGATCATTGTGCTGAGACCTGGCATGTCTTCATATGACCAGGCGAAGATGTCCTGATAAGCGCAGAGCAGGGTCGCGAATTCTTCTTTTTCGTGTTTGTTGAGGCGAATACCAATTTTGATCTCCCTGGGCATCTCTACAGTCCCCAGGTTAATGGTTTCCGTTTCCTCGATGTTGGGAGTCTTTCTTTGCTCATATTGTTCGATCATGTCTCGGATCTATTCCGAAATCTCGTCGCTAGCATCATTGTCAACTTCTATACCCATCAGATCATAATCCAATTCGGTGTTGAAGTCGTACTCTTCATGTGCTAAGACTGTTTGATCATTAATTTGAAATGGACGAATCTTAGGATTCCTGCAATGAAAAGTTTGTTTGAGTCAAAAGTTTAGGCCATTATCAATTTAGCAGAGATAGATAAATAGACAGAATACACACAACTTTGTTGATTGTTAACATATAGTAATATGTAATTCTACAAGAAAGAAATACATGACTTCTATTTTGATAAGAAAACAACAAAAAGGCTTTGCTGCTTTTGCCGCGTTTTACCAAAATATGCGGGCTTTATACGCTGAGCGTGCTATCCAGTTTTCAACTTTCTCTCCTGGATAAGCGGGGCGGATAGTGCTTGGCAGCGTCTAGAAATGTGGCATAGAATCATCCTGTAGAGGCGTAGTTGCATACGGGGTATCGTCGGATATCATGTTTACTCCCTGATGATTCGGGAGTGGATTAGTGGTTGTGTTGGGAGGTGGATGAGTTTCCTCCAGATTGATGGCTCTAGCATCAATAAGATCCTGGACTTTGTGTCTCAGGCTTCGACACCTTTCAGTTTCATGCCCAACTTGGTTGGAGTGATAGGCACATACCCAATCCCTTCGGAAGTTGGGTGAAATAATATCGGGCAGCGGCCGTGCTGGTATGGGTGTCAGGTGGCCAGAGGCTAGGAGGCGTTGATATACTTCCACCATGGGCATGCCGATGGGGGTAAAGGTTCTGTTTCTCCCTGCATTCTGGGGAGCATTCTGAGGAAATTGACCCTGCGATGGCGGGCCTATGAATTATTGATTTTAAAAATTAGGAGGCGCATTTTGATATGCGTTCTGCTGCTGATAGTACGGTTGATATTGCTGCTGGGGGGTAACTTGAATACCCAGGCTGGAAAGAATAGGGATTGCTCGGTTTCGGAGCTAGCATAAGGACTGAAACTTTAGGCACCTTGGCCTTCTTGCTGAGAGGTTTCTTAGCGGCTGATGCTGGAATATTCTCTGTTTTAGTATAAGGATCTATGATCTTTCCGGTTTTGATACCGTCTTCGATCATTTCCCCTTGCAGGATGATCTCATTGAAAGATCTCCTGATAGATGTACAGAATTTTTCGTAATACATCCCCTTGCACGTCTGGACGAACAAGTGGACGTACTCGACATTGGCGAGTGGAGGGTCGACTTGAGAAGTGTGATTTTTTCATCTGAGGGCATATTTATGGAAATTCTCCTCTGGTTCCTGCTTCATACGGATAAGGAAAAGGCGATCGACCGCCATCTCAGCGTTATGCCGGTACTGGTGCACAAACTCTTGAGAAAGGTCTGTCCAGGAGCAGAAGCTCTTCAGATCGAGGCGGGTGAACCACTGTGCGACAGCCCCAGTTAAACTATGCTGGAAAAGATGCATCATCAACCTTTCCGGGTTGGCATATCCATACAGCGCCCCAGCGTAGAGGCGGAGATGAGTCATGGGTTCTCCAGTACCGTCGTACTTAGAAAAGTCTGGGATCTTGAATTTTTCCAGCAAGATCATATTCGGATAAAAGCATAAGTCTTCAAAACTCGTCGAAGTGTAATTAGTAGGCCCCCGGAGAGATCTGAAAGTATCCTCCAACTGTTGGACCTTAAGGAGTAATGGCGCGTCTTCTCGCTTTGCCAAGATCTCGTCTAGATGACTTTCGAGATCATCCTGGACATTTGGAAAGGTGGGCGGAACTTGAATATATTGTGGTAAAACTGGCAGAGTAACGGCTATGGGGGGCTGTAGGGAGTTCCCCGCTAATAGGATCGGATTTACAGTTGGCGGAAATGGAGCGGGCTATGGTGCCACTGGACCATATGTTGCCCCGATGTTAGGTG
>NMUG010012225.1:0-10420 GCA_002855965.1 Monotropa hypopitys
CTCGAGCCCCTTCTGCTATCCACTAGAAGTCCATAGTGCTCGACACTGATTCCTGACTCTCGATCAACTCTGGAGTGTTCTGGCCAAAGTAGATAGGTCAACCACAAACGAGTGCAACAAGTACGAATGAGTACGATGAATGAGAATTAAAACACTAGATAGAACAAATATCTAGTAGAAGGAATTAGACTATGGAGTATGAGAATAATCACTAGATAAGTGACAATATTTCAAGTACAAAAGTCTAAGAGTGAATCAAGGGTATAACACCCAATAAAAAATTCCAAGGAAATTTTCAAGGCGATTCACTACGCAATGAAATAGATGATTGAAGGTACAAGTACCCAAGTAGGAATTCAAATGAATTCTCCAAATCAATCTATCATGCAATCTCAACACAAATTAGGGTAAAGCTGATTTAGGCTCAAGTATAACCCTAAAGAGATTGACTAACACTCTCACAAAGTTCAAAAGACATGGGAAAAGCAATAATGCTAGTACAAAATCCTAAGTGAGAATGACCACCAAAATTCTCTAAACCAATAGGTTAAGGACAAAGCAAATGATGTTTATATGAAATCCTAAGAGAGAATGATGAAAACAACCCTAGAATATACTAGGTCAAACAATAACTCAATGGATGTATGTGTTTTGATCCACAAATGACTCTCTAGATCAAGGACTAGAATAAAACTAGACACAAGAACTCCCAAAACCAAGATAAGATTCCTAGATCTAGAAAACATAAAATTACTCAAGTTTGAAGAACCAACTCTAGTGACCTTAGAGAGATAATCAAAATACAAGTATTAAGATTACCTATGTAGTACAAGGGTTGAAGATGAGCAAAGAGAAAGGGGGAGAGAGTGGTCTTGAATGGATGCTCCAAGCAAAAGCACCACACAAGAGTTCTTCTTGATACAAATATGAGTTCTAACTCCCTCAAACGATATATAACAAGTATATATATGAGGAAGCAATAATAAGACATTAGGGAAACTCAGAATAAGATTAAAAACCCTAAATGCCCTTAATGATAGGTTAAAATGACTTAGAAAATTATTAGGGCCAACCGAAAATAACAGAGCGGGACCGGTTATCAATAACCCAATCTGTAAGGTTACCGATAATATACAAACCACAGATTTGGAACAAACAGGTTATCGATAACCTGGATTTAGTGGTTATCGATAACCACATCCTTGAAAAAATAAGCTGGACCAAAAAACACTACGAGTTATCGATAACAAGGTAGACATGGTTATCGATAACCTCATATACGGGAAAATGGCTATACAACCTACAATGATGGTTATCGATAACTAGGTGGAATGGGTTATCGATAACTATCTCTACAGAAAAAATGCTGGGAAAACAATCTACACTGGTTATCGATAACAGAACTTTTTGGGTTATCGATAACCTACCCTATAAGGATGGAAGAAAAACTTCGAAATCGGCGATGAATCAACAATCCCACAAATATTTGAACCCCAAAACATCTTCAATTTGTTTATGACGAGATGTATCATGATCTTCATGGCTCAAGGATAGGAGCATCTAGCCTACTCTATCCCAAACTAAAATAAAAGAACAAGATACAATAAACGTTCCAGGAAATAGCCAATACAGAAAACGGTAACATCTTCAAATGAACAAAATGCCACAAAAGAGTCTTGTCCCTTTGACATATCTACAAAAGAAACATAAATTAAATGTAACATTACAAAAATGCCAAAATGGTCATGGAAAAAATATATCAACCCTATGCTAAGTTATTGAAACCATATACATCATGTACATATATTGATCGAACCCTATACATATCGATCTTGTATAGATATCGATTGAAGCTAAGTTGTGCCATTGCTTAGCTCATTGATATCAATTGAAGCTAGAAATTAATATTTTAGAAAAAGTTTCCAAATTACTAGAGGTGATGACATAGACTCGTAGAAGAAGAATCGCAGTGGAATGAGAGCTTTGGCATCAGTGGTGGTTGGAACTGGTCAGGCGATGCACAGAGGGAGGCTGTGGGAGAGGAGATGAATATGTCTTGGTTTAGTCATGCGTGGAGATAATATTGACAGAGGAGAGGAATATATCAATTGTGGTGTCACACGTATTCTGGGTTAGTGTAATATGAGTCTTTGGTCTAGACTCGAGAGAGTCTTGCCACAACCGTGGAATAGAACGAGACAAAACCAAATTGAGCTAAATCTATTATACAAAACACCTTGGTGTGGATCCCACATATTTTTCACACATTTTCTTTACACATTTTTTACATACATTTTCATATATATTTTCATACACATTCTCTACACATTTTCAAACATATTCTCTACATATTTTTCATATATATTTTGTAACACTCCCAAATTTTGAAACATATTTTTTTGAATTAAACAACGAGAAGTGTTAGAAGTAGGCAATGAGTATCCAAACAGGCAAGTAAGGATCTATCTATCACACACACACACACTACCCATCGTACTAGTTATTACAATACATGCTTGCTATGAAATGAAATGTAAACAAAAGCGGCAAAAAGGGTTTTATATCATAACCCTGCACAATAGTGCCCCAACTAAAAAGAGAAAGGCGAAAATAGGATTTTATAAGTAATCATGTACAAGGCGGCCAACAGAAAGAAAGAAGTACAGTGCAGTGCAGTAAAGAAAAGCTATAACCTGTAGTCTACGGTCCACTATAGTCACCAAGTCCTGTGAAGGATTCGGCTGCTCCAAGTCAAAGGGGTAAGGCCTACAAAAGTAGAGGGTCAGGCACCACTGCCTGGTAGAGATAATCTATCTCCAAACATCTATAATACCGTGGTGATCATGAAAGGAACGTAATGTGACTCATGCAATGGATCTCGATATTTTAAAATAGTAAAGGTTGTTCCAATCTTCCACAATCGACTCTTAGTAGAGTAAAAGTAGCACAAAACTCTAGAGAGAGTTATTGACACTAGAAGTGACCCTACATTTTCCAAACGTTTGCCTAGACAAGGACAAAGAGAGTCATGTCCAAGTATCATATCCACACTAGGTAAAAGACTCATTTTTGTTAGACGAACGTATTCCAATTCCCATTTATTCCCAAGATTTACTTGTTACTTTAATTCCATGCCTTATAGAATAATCAAGACAAGTGTCAATCAACATATATGAGTTTTCGGTTAATTTCATTTAGAGACTCGTCAACCACTAAACGTGTCATATACCTCGTATTTCCCAACACGTTGGGAGGGACCAGACAATCTCCCATTGCGCAATGTCGTAGGTGCTAGACAAGCCACCCAAGGTACTCCCAGCTACCCGTATATATAGCCAACTCATTCCTCGCCGTAGAAGTGGGTATCACATTTACTTTAGTTCATACTTTCATTCTGTGCGACCTAGAGCAAACAACCTCCTAATTGACGTGTCAATCGAAAATATGACTTTCCTCACATTATTTCCAAACATTTCCATTCATTCACAAAATGTTCCATTTATTTCCAAAACATGTCATTCATTCGCAAAACCCTTCTTTAGTTCGATTCATTACAAAAGCGTGTCAAAACAACGTTTAACCCATAATCACCCAAGAGTGTCCAAACAAGTCAATCTCCCTAATTTGATTTCATAAAAACGACAACGACACACTTTTTATAAAAATTGAGGCTTTTCATAATCGAGTTAGGAATCGAACGACCAACAACCTAGGGAGTACGTAGAGATCCTAGACGACGCCCATAACAAACCAATTGACGCGAACAACGACTCGTGAACGTAATTTCATACAAGTGTTCAAAACGACGTATTTTAAATATATTCGTGAGGGAGGAGTAGGAATACCAATAGAACAAATGAGAGGGATAGAAAAACTCTACCTTACTCAGAGCTCCAGTGACACTCGCTGGAAAACTTCGCTGGAAACCTTCGCCGGAAAACCTCCATGGCCGGAGTGAACCAAGCTCACCAACGGGAAGCTCTCGTGATACTCTACAACATTTGAGAAGAGCAAAACCTTAGACGAGCAACCAATACAAACCTAGGGTTTTGGAGAGGGAGAGAAAACTTACCGATCTAGGACGATCTATGCACATTGCCGCAGAGAGGGGAGCGAGGGGAACGTCGTTAGAACTTTGCATTTTCTTCAATTCTTTATGGATTGAGAGAGATGGAAGAGAGAAGGTAGAGAGAATGGGAGAGGGAGGTAGAGAGAGTCTAGGGTTTGCAAATAGGGAAGAAGACCCCCATAAATTCGGACCAAAACAATATATAGGACCCCCACCTGCTATTACCGAAATGCCCTTCATTAATACATTTCGCGCACAAAATTGACTCGCGGAAACCGGTCGATAGCAGTATCGTCGACCGGTCTAGAGCAATAAAAATGCTCTCTGACCAAGGCCGACCGGTCGACAACGGTATGGTGTACCGGTCGACATGGCCAACTTTGCACTAGATTTGGAAAATTGATTTTCCGAAGGTATTTTGGTCCTAACTTCTTCATCCGAACTCTGATTGAGACAATTCAAGTTGCATTGGATTCGTAATCGAATTCTCTACGACTTCCATGAATAAAAGATTTTGATTAAATGAAACGAATAGAAATTAAAATTTCCAGAGTGTGACAAACTACCTTCCTTACAAGAATTTCGTCCTCGAAATTTCAAAGATAAAAGAATCGAGATACGACACCACAAGGAGAACAACGTCCGAAGCATGAACCATATGGATTACCAATGAAATCCGGAAACAACAACCAATGAGGTTCTATACCGAAACAACTCCGCCACGAATACCCAACAACAATCGCAAGCCGAACATACCACCAAACTTCCTCAAGAGAATGACACACCGCAACTTGAAAAACACCCACAACGCAAGAAACGCCAAACAAGGATCGGGATTACACTCCTCGACAAAGCTAATAACTCCAAAGGAAATGATTTCCGTATATCCATACATTCGTCCACTACTCAAACAAGCAAGAAATGCAGATTTTCCAAATGAAGCGTATGGTACGAGAGCCAAACCACAAGAATATCACCACGAAAAATTCCCATAAAAATCTAAGAAGTACTACAACACCAAAAGGATACACCAGAAGGACACCAAAGTGCCGAAACGCCAAGGATACAAAGGGACACGGTACGGACACACCGACACGCGAAGGATATGCCAAGGACACACCGAGGACACGCCGACACACCAAGGATATGCCTAGGACATGCCAACACGCCAAGGACATGATTCAGATACAAGGATACGGTACCGACACGCGGATACGATAAGGATACTTTGATTTTTCCAAAATGTTTTTCGGAATTTATGAAAAAATGGAGAATGATTTTCAACCACCGCAAGAAAGTCTACAACATCCACATCACCACAAACACGCAAAACAATATTGAGATAATTTTTCCGAATAAGATTGCAACAATCCAACTGATACGAGTGAGGATCTGAAAGCAAGACAAACCACATGGGATGGTCACACAACAACTGTGCCACCCGAATCACCCCAAACAACCACACTGTCGCCAAGAGAAGAACTCAACAACCATAATCTCACAAACCAACCCGCACACACCTAGAGAGGTACCAGAGTGACTAAGAAGTTTGATTTGAGATGTGCTAGCCAGTCACCTTCTCAAAACAATCCTTCATGGTCATTCCTACACCACATGACACGGACTAGGCACACCGGTCATGACAAACATCACCACAATCAAAGTCGGTGCCGTCGACTTCAAAGAGACACATACGTTCTACGCCAACACTCACAACCCAACTGCACAACACAAAAGTAAATCCGTCTCACCGATCACACCAACCGCAAACCAATCCCACAACTCACTCTCAACAAGTCTGAAAGGAGACAATATCGCAGAACAGAAGTGTCCAAATGCAAATGGACACGGCACCACGGATACTACAACAATCCGAATTTGCATGAAGACACGGTGAACAAGAACGAACACCAGAAGGCAACCCATAAGACAAGAGTGCACGAAGAAAGGACACGATTACCGAAAACAAGCTCTATGAAGTAGATAGATCAATACGCACGGGACGAACAACATAACACCGCTACAACAAGCGCTACAACAGTAGACGTATCACGGGCAGTCGACAGGAAGATGGCAAAGGCTAGTCGCAACATCAAAAGATGAAAACAAGAATCAAGAGAGTTTCCCGAGCAACGCACAGGTTCTGCAATCGCCACCAAGTTCCAAATGAGAACCACGAGGAGTTAATCGCACACTACCACGAATCAAGGAATCCTAATGACGACTAGGATAAGACACGAGTGCACACGACAATACTTCCAAAAATGATGGTAGAGACCATCGGTTAAGTACACTGATCCACGAGAGTCGACGAGTCAATGAGCAACCAAGGAAATACATCCACTCACCGATCCCGCAAAGGTTCAACAAAGAGGAATTTGACATACCAAAACAGACACACGGCCAACCAAATTCCACAACCAAGACGAAGCAAAGGAACCAACCAAGCCACTATTCACCTTCTATGACCTCACACCAAGATGAGAAAGCAACTCTAACTCTCGTCTCCAAGTCCCAAGCAAACACACGTTACCTCGACTTATCAGCCAAAAACCATTTCCTCTCCACATTATCACCCAACAAGGCAAGAAACCAAATATCACTTCTAGGAAGGACCACAAGATAGTCATACACGCACTACCACTCCAAAACTTCAAGAGGAAACTAAGTTCTTCAAACTACTTTCGTAGCTCATAACACAACACAACAACAATGACGACAACTCGTCGGCCAAACACCAAGGCATACCAAAAGTAGATCTAACACCTAAATCACCCAACAAGCCCAAATGGTCAATCGAGATAATTCCAACACAAGGCTATCTCCCAAGTCGTTCCATAAACCAAACAACCAAATAAACAAATAACCACTAACCATTGTGGACCAACATAGTTCTAGCCCTTTCCAAAATATCTCAAGTCACAACTCAATGTTACCACACGAACAAGATACCATACTCAATTTTCTTCATCCTTCTCTCTCAACTAAAGAGTAACCGCAACCGCAAAGTATTAAGTTCAACACAACTCCTCGAGGGTCCTCAAACCACAGGTCAAAACTAACTCTCGCATTAACTAAGGGTAGAACACTACCACCACTAACATCAACCACTTGGTACTAGTCCGCAAGGAGAACCTACTAACCCAAGGATACTTCACATCCCAAGTGATCCACTCACCATCTCTGTCATGACAAGGCCTTACCACATTGAGATAATCTCACTTCCCAAGAAGGTCACAACCACAAGACCACCAAGCTCTAACACACCATGAAGTAACCACCAATTACAATCCCACAAGAAAGGTTATTCTAAGATTCCACAACTCACAAAAGGAACGATACATACTAGGGAGATCCAATCAATCCCAAAAGGTAAACAACTATCAACCGCAAGGCTATCAAGCAAGAAGCCTACCGCGCAACGAGAAAGGGAGTCAGACTCAACCACCGGGAAAACAGTCAACATCAACGGTGCAAACGACAAGTTCCAGATATCAATCGTCAAAGAGTGAAATAGAATCTAAGGCTCATTGACAAGAGTATCATAACTTCCCAGTCGCAAGGAACGACTATCAACCCAACTTCAAGAGGAAAGACATCACTCTTACAAGAAGGAGCCAACAACAACCTCGTCTAAGATCAAAAGGAGGAATTCAAGGAATGATCATTCAAACACACGCAAGATCATGATCTTTACTAGAAGGGCAAAGTAGAATCTAATCAACTGACTGCTACAAAGTCCATCACCCGCTACTAGAAGTAGGCTCAAAAGCCACGACGACAACAACAAGAATTCACTTCTTACGAGGGAATAGGCTCGACAAGCCACAACTGCAACCGCCAACGATCGATATCAAGGAAGAAGGTGCCAAACCACCACCAGAACCAACGAAGAAACTCATTTACGCTCTAAGAACAAAGAACTCTAAACAGTTCACTAAGCAAGAGTGGGAATCACCACTACCATCAAGAGGATACAACCGGAAAAAACAAGTCCAATACCCCTAAGATCCTCTAAAAGATACCAAGGCAGGCTCAAAATCACCGCAATAGAGATAGGAATTTGCTCAAAGTTCCAAAAGAACAACAACAAGACCAACTCGAAGGAGTAGACACCACGAATTTCCACACTATCTTATTAATTCGAGTTATAAAAACTTGTTGTTTTATGAGATCCATGCAATGCACACACATTCAATGCCTAGATAGACATACCATGCACTCTAAATACAACCTCCAAGAGCTAAGCAAGGGAAATAATGCACCCATTGAGACAAAAAGTCTCTCCCAAAGTCCTAGGTGAATCGGAACGAGCACTCTGATACCAACTGTAACACTCCCAAATTTTGAAACATATTTTTTTGAATTAAACAATGGGAAGTGTTAGAAGTAGGCAATGAGTATACAAACAGGTAAATAAGGAGCTATCTATCACACATACACACTACCCATCGTACTACTTATTACAATACATGCTTGCTATGAAATGAAATGTAAACAAAAGAGGCAAAAGGATTTTATATCATAACCCTGTACAACAGTGCCCCAACTAAAAAGAGAAAGGCCAAAATAGGATTTTATAAGTAACCCTGTACAAGGCGGCCAACAGAAAGAAAGAAGTACAGTGCAGTAAAGAAAAGCTACAACCTGTAGTCTACGGTCCACTATAGTCCCCAAGTCCTGTGAAGGATTCGGCTGCTCCAAATCAAAGGGGCAAGTCCTACAAAAGTAGAGGGTCAGGCACCACTTCCTGATAGAGATAATCTATCTCCAAACGTCTGTAATACTGGGGTGAAGGTGTGTGATCATGCAAGAAATATAATACGACTCATGCAATGGATCTCGATATTTTAAAACAGTAAAGGTTATTCCAATCTTCCACAATCGACTCTTAGTAGGGTAAAAGTAGCACAAGACTCTAGAGAGAGTTATCGACACTAGAAGTGACACTACATTTTCCAAATGTTTGCCTAGACAAGGCCAAAGAGAGTTGTGTCCAAGTATCGTAGTCACACTAGGTAAAAGACTCATTTTCGTTAGACGAACGTATTCCAATTCCCATTTGTTCCCAAGATTCACTTATTAATTTAATTTCATGCGTTATAGAATAATCAAGGCAAGTGTCAATCAACATATATGAGTTTTCAGCTAATTCCATTTAGAGGCTCGTCAACCACTAAACGTGTCATATACCTCGTATTTTTAAACACGTTGGGAGGGACCAGACAATCCCCCATTGCGCAATGTCGTGGGTGCTAGACAAGCCACCCAAGGTACTCCCAGTTACCCGTATATATAGCCAACTCATTCCTCGCCGTAGAAGCGGGTATCACATTTACTTTACTTCATACTTTCATTTCGTGCGACCTAGGGCAAACAACCTCCTAGTCGACGTGTCAATCCAAAACATGACTTTCCTTACATTATTTCCAAACATTTCCGTTCATTCAAAAAATGTTCCGTTTATTTCCAAAACATGTCATTCGTTCGCAAAACCCTTCTTTAGTTCGATTCATTACAAAAGCGTGTTAAAACAACGTTTAACCAACAATCACCCAAGAGTGTCCAAACAAGTCAATCTCCCTAATTCGATTTTATAAAAATGACGCCGACACACTTTTTATAAAAATTGGGGTTTTTCACAATCGAGTTAGGAATCGAACGACCAATAACCTAGGGAGTACGTAGAGACCCTAGACGATGCCCATAACTAACCAATTGACGCGAACGACGACTCGTGAATGTAATTTCGTACAAGTGTTCAAAACAACATATTTTAAATATATTCGCGAGGGAGGAGTAGGAATACCAATAGAAAAAACGAGAGGGATAGAAAAACTCTACCTTACTCGGAGCTCCGGTAACACTCGCCGAAAAATCTCACCGGAAAACCTTCATGGCCGGAGTGAACCAAGCTCGCCAATGGGAAGCTCTTGTGATGCTCTACAATGTTTGATAAGAGCAAAACCTTAGACGAGCAACCAATACAAACCTAGGGTTTTAGAGAGGGAGAGAAAACTTACCAATCTAGGATGATCTATGCACATCACCGCGGAGAGGGGAGCGAGGGGAACGTCGTTAGAACTTCACATTTTCTTCAATTCTTCATGGATTGAGAGAGATGGAAGAGAAAATGTGAGAGGGAGGTAGAGAGAGAGTCTAGGGTTTGAAAATGGGGAAGAAGACCCCCATAAATTCGGACCAAAATAATATATAGGACCCCCACCTGCTATTACCGAAATACCCTTCATTAATACATTTTGCGCACAAAACTGACTCGCGGTGACCGGTCGACAGCAGTATCGTTGACCGGTCGAGAGAAACAAAAATTCTCTCTGACCAAGGCCGACC
>NMUG010012226.1:0-10419 GCA_002855965.1 Monotropa hypopitys
ACATGCTTTTCCAGCTTTTCCGCCGCCCAAGGTGTCAGACGGCGCCGCCTAACATTGTGGGAAGTTGTCTGGTCGGCCACACTCCGGTCCACTCAGAAGGGAGAGCCACACTGCCCCATACCGCATGTGGACGACTCACTTGCGCCGAAGCGCGTGCCCAGCACTCTCCGATGCCCTATATAAGAGACTTAACATTCAATACATGGTACACTCTCTCTCTCTCTCTCTCTCTAGCCTAAGCTCTGCAAGTTTTCTTTTCTCTCTAGAACTCAGTTCTGACTTTGCCATCGGAGGGTCCACCGGCGCCGCCGCCGGTAGCCTAACGTTTGTTTTCCTGTGCAGCCAGATTCAGCCGCTCAATACCACAGTTCACCGCCGGAATCCACCGCAGAAAAGGCTTACCCCCCAACACTAACCTATAATTATACAAGGATAAATGAGATATAGATGATATAATCACAGGCAGTGAAATGAAATATGATTACAAATCTTTTCAATTTTTATATATGAAATGAATGAATAAATGTACTTTAGATGAATAAGAAAAATAACCTATCATCTACTATGGGCAAGCTCCAATGCCCGGTAAGGAGTCCAAAAGATACAACTCTAATCCAAGGGAATGCCAAATACCTAAAAATAGAGACTTAATTAATAGCCTAGTAGAGAAATCTATAACCAATGGTCTCTAAAATTGGGGTACATGTGTGCAAAGGGAAGAAATATAAAATATGCATGCATAGGGATCTCTTTAAAATTCAATACCACTTTACTCAATTTATTATTAATATTCACTCTAGATTCCAAGTGTGATTATTTTTCAAGAGACTCCATATTGACCATTCAAAGAAGATAGGACTAACAAGTTATCAATTTCTTCCAAATAAGTCGACTCTCACTAATGAATTTCCAACTATTTTCAAAAGCTCAATTTGACGAATCAAGGAGATAAGATCAATAGATTTTCAATTCTTTTCAAAGCTTAACTTGACGAAATCAAGGAGTATAGTTCATGAGTTATCAATTTCCACACAGTGACGAAATCAATGAAATTAAGTATGTGATCACCATTTTCTACGCATTGACGAAATCAATGGAGTGTCAGGTATGTCAAGATCAATATTAATAGAGTTACTAGGTTTTGGCTACTTCCATGCGAGAAGCTCGGTAGGTAAACTAACCGTGTAAATTCCTCGTATTACCCAACCTGTCGAGAGGGCCTAGTGCAAGCTCCCATTGTGCAATATGAGTGTATACCACTTAGGAATCAAAATCCCGGGGAACAAATTTCCTATAATATGTAGTCAACCTAGATAATCTTCCATGCTTTTAGCCATTTAATTTACTTGTTCATGTTCTTATTCCAATCATGGCTAACACCTCCTAATTTTACAATTTGACCCAAAACATGAGTTTACTTGAAATTCATTCAATTTACCGATTCCAATGAATCAAAACATGCCCTAGACCCCAACTAACAATATCGCAAGTAAATCAATGCATTTCCCCCAATTTATCAACATTTAGGAAAACCTAGAGTTTCTATAAAATTTGGGGCTTTTCCAAAATAATTAGGGAATTTAGGAATTAGACTCATAGGGAACACAACGAGACGTAAATTGAACCAAGAACATAAGGGATACATAAAACTAATACATCATTTTTTCACGGAAAACATGTTTTCCTTAAAATAATTTGAAGAGGGAAGCAAGAATACCAAAGATAAAAACTATAGGGATAGAGAACTCTACCGAAATGATAAACCTTTGAATCCTAGGTGAGGGTTTGTGCTCGCTCAAGCCAAGACCGGATACACGTAGCCGATGGTTGACATTTGTGAAGAGCTTATGCTCCAAAAAGTTCTAGGTTGGGGAGAGAGAGAAGTGATAGAGAATATGGAGAGAGAGAGAGAGTTTCGAACTGAGAGAGAGGGGAGAGAGAGTGCGGGATGTATTGTTGAAGTGTTTGTGAGTGTATAATCGTGTAGGGTTAAGAAGTTGGGTATATATATTACCCATAATAACAATCTCCGAAATGCCATGGGCTTGTATTTCGATATACACAAGTTATATATCAAAATATAACAAGCTGTGGACAAAGACAGACATGTTGTATTTTCGATATACACCTTAAGATGTATATCGAAATACACTCAAGGATGCAGGGCAGAGAGTCTATATTTCAATATACACTCTTAGTGTATATCGAAATACAAAAAAGGGGGAACCATCAGAAGCTTTGTATTTCAATATGCACCTAAAGTGCATATCGAAATGCAACAAAAAAGAGGCTGAACCGACAGTCTGCATATCAATATGCACACTAAGTGTATATCAAAATGCAATAAATGGGGCAGAACAGAATGGTGGTATTTCGATATACATCCCTAAGGTGCATATCGAAATGCAAAGTGGCCAATGCCAAGAGAGTGCCCCCATTTCAATATAGAAAAGGAGGGGGGGGGGGAGAAATGGATTTTTGCTTATATCGAAATATGTGATTGCCGAACAATGTGGCAATCGCCCAAACATTAACAAATACTTCCAAACCTATTCCCGAACATCCCAAACATCTTAAATCTCAAAGTGTGGATCCCAGGAGGGACTAAATGAATTAATTAAAGATTTGTTTCCATAGAAATTTCACCAAAATTATATTAAATTTATAAAAAAATCACACATAAATTAATTAAAATTTTAGAGCGTGACAATCTACCATCCTTAAAGAAAATTCATCCTCAAAATTTAGATGAACAAATATTTACAGTAAGAACGACACAAGAGAAACCCTCACAACCCAAACAACCTTTCACAATACCACAATAGTTACCCTCACAACCCAAACAACCTTTCACACTACCACAATAGTTGATTATAAAAAACCAATCGTCATCAAAGAACTCAATCGACTAGGCAAATTGCAAGATTTTCATCAATGTGACCACCTACTTGACCCAACAACCAAGACCTACTAACACAAATTCGAATCAAGGAGGATCCATTCATCAAGTTTTTGGGAACGGACACCCACACCTACTAAGTTAAAACAAATTAAGCTTTATTAATTCCTTTTAATTTATGAAACTTGAAAAGAAAAATAGACAAATCAGCTGGTGGTTGTGGCGATGTGGCATTTTTATTTTGCCATTGCGAAATTTGGCACCAAAAATAGATAAGTTACAGCTTTTCGGCATTCGAAGAACTTGCCTTCAAGCCTGAGATATGCAATTTCTCACACCCAATTCACCTCCTGCATTTCTATTTCCAACTTCAGAAGAACTAGACAATAAATTGGTCTTAGGGGCCCATTTGGAAACCATTACTCATTAGCAAAATAAGCATTTCCCAATCAAGCAAAGAATTCCACATAAATCTGTATATATTGATTTTACATCTATTGAGAAAATAGAAAGAGGTAGCAATAGGGGATCTGTCCCACATTAGAAAAAATACTGTACATTGAATATCAACTTCACATGAATTTAGTAGGAGAGGAATAAACTCGGACGCTTGGTGGCCGCACGAGATGTGACCAAGTCGAGTCTGGCAGTAGTTTGGTAGCAGCCTTGCCCAAAGGATTTGACTTTTGGGATGTACCTTGAATTTTCAGACCAGTATTGATGGTCATGCTACCACAACTATGATCACGATAATCAGAATGATCCCAAAGATCAGTAGCAGCAGACAGGTCTGCATGAAAAAGCTTCAAAATGTCAAATATTTCTCCACAGAAAAAGGAGGAAAAAACAGTTGTCAGATATCACAATTCTGCAACAAGAATAAGTGATTCATCACTCCATTGAGTTGCATCATGTGTGTGTCCGTGGATATAAAGAATTTACGAAGGTCGAGAATCACGTAATTAAAAAGATTTTTTTTACCAAAGATGAATTAGACTTTTGCATCTTGGATGCTTTTGCCAGTTGGGAAGTAGCTTGTGCAGTTCCAGCATGAGATCTCTCAATGTTCGAGCTAATGTCATCTGAATGAAGACAAGTTGGGGGATATGGCCAAACTATTAGACAAACTTGTCATGACAAACAGAGAGGATTTCTGCAACACAACAGTCAAGAAAGATAAAGAAACACTAACCAATAACAACTCCTTGGTCATGAACCAGCACTGCCAGATCCTTAAAAATATCATTCACCTCAACAATCTGGTGCTGAATTTCTTGTATCCCTTGTTCTCTTTCTTCAATGATGGCTTCATTGAACACAACCTCATTTTCCACCAGGACAACCTCATGTCTGCAATAAATCCTTGTTTCAGGGATGAATCAATGCAAATTCGAAGAGTCTCGTAATAAGTTTACTTGAAATTAGGAGAACTAATTATCTGTAAGGTAGTTTTCATGACTACAGAACAGTCAAATAATCCATTCAAGATAGGATTACAAGCAATACACGGGGAAGACAAAAAAACATTAAGAATAAAAAACTACAAAGGACGTTAACAGCTGCAATGCTTCAGCCGTTTATTATACCAGAAAGGGCAAGGTCATGCTCCATATTTGATTTTATCAGTAAAATAAAGACTGCGAGAAATTAGGAATGGACCATATTTCAACTGCAACTGATTGGTAGACTACCTTGTTACTATTCAGAACATGCACTGAAGAAAGGTTAAAATCTTTTCAAATCGCCCATATAAGGCATGCTTAATAAATAACATAATAGTTAATTACGAAAACTAATGTTTTCAAAAGTAGTTTTTGGGGCTAACCTTGAGGTGAGGCGCACCATGAATGCCTCTAGGCATTTTCGGGTGCTGAACCACAAGGATATCACCCCAAAGATGGAGGCGTATTACTTTTGTGCTCTCTGTGTCCATACACCGAGGGCAAAGAACTAAGAAGATGGAAGGAGGAAAGTTCATTTTTTATTTTTTTTTGTATGTGCGTGGGTTGGGGGGGTGTACATGAATGGGGGCCATGTTGGGTTGAAGATGAAAAGTTTTGTTGCGAAATAAGAGTTTGCTGCTTATATAGTGTTGGAGAAAAGTTATGGACGAGGCGGCGTGGGTAAACCTAGTGGACGAAGATGTAGACTTGGAGAAATTACATTGACATTGAACCAATGGACGAAGGACATTGACGAGGATGAATTAGTTTAAGAGATCACCTTTTTTGAACCTTAAGTTTAATTTATTGAACTTTGTTGCATGATTTTTATATATAGGCTTAGGGAGCCTTTAAATGTTGCATCTACTAATGCATTATGTTTTTACGCCGATATGTTTTTTTCAAAAAATTTATTTACATTTTCCTAATTTTGAGTAATTAGTAAATTTTATGGCAATTTTAATTAAATATATTTTTTATAAATATAAGAAAAATACTCTGAAGGTTTATGCCTCACTGCCTTAAAACTTACACCTTGCCTTATGAGAGGTCAACCACCTCACTTTGCGCTTTCACTCTGAAAACACTGCATAAAACCATAGCAGTTTGCCTTGCTAAGCAACCAGAAACAAGGACCTAAAGTTCAAATTCGAACAAGATGCTTACCTTTTAGATTCCATGAGAAGAGCAAATTGTTGACTTTTCGTTGAATCCATCCCCAACTCAGTGCCAGCACTGCTGCTGCACAAATTCAATCAAGGACAATAGAGAAAATATCCATAGTTATTCTGCGTTGAATATATTTGAGACACCACCAAATTACTTCCCTAAAAATTCAATCCAAGTCTTACCAAATGCCACAATGAAGCTACCTTCAAAGGTCCTTAAACTAAAACTGGGCCTTTTTTCCTTTTCTTTTCTTTTCCCTTCTAATAGTTCTACTGATTTCTATTCTTACATTCCTCGATAGAAACGGGGGTTCTTACTGTGCCCGATGAGAGAAGAGCTTCAGTGAATCCTCTGCACCTCCCAAGCCCCTTTGATTTGCTATTAAGAATGCACTACTAATCTATCGATTATTTGTACAGAAGTTTCTGTTGCAACATACTGGTTACGATAGTTTTCCTGTTTATTATGGACACCAAATATGCTCATTTTTACAATTTCATTGCAAGTCAGAACTGAAGTTCATCGTCAATCCACCCACCGGTTTTGAAGATTTACGGTTTGGAGGCGGGCCAGAATTCCAAATACCCCAAGGACGGTGTTAGTAAATTTTTCACCCCCAAACTGCCCAAAACCAAATACTGCACATCCCTACGAACTAGCCAATCATCGCACTATATGGAAAGAAAGACTAGGAAACTCATCAGTGTCTTGAGTATTATGACTAAATAAAATCAAAATATAGTATTATGTCATCATATTGACTGATGACTCCCAGATGCAGCTTTGGTGAGTATAGCTTTGGCAAATAATTTCGCCCAACAACATTTGATGGATGCAAGATGTTTAAATTCCTCACTACGGGCCAATTCAGCTAAGAAACAAACAATCTAAACAAAAGCCAATGATCTTAATTAAGGAGTCTAGCAAAGATACCTGGAGGAAAGAACTTCCTTAGGAACAAAAGGGGCATATGCCGTCTCCCTTTCAGCTGCAAGCCGTTGAGCTTTCTGAAATTCTTTAAGAACTGACTGGAAATCCTTTGCCAGCTTGGCATCACCAATTTTCTTGCTGGCCTGAAGTTGAAAGAAAATATTCAAGGCTTAAGTAGATAGTTATTTCCAAATCGTCAAGAAAAAATTGGACGAAGGGTACGGAAACTCTCACAAAAAAAATGAGAAGCTTGGAAAATGAAGTGTATTTAGCAGAAGTAAAGATAGCAACAATCTGCATAACGAGCATGACTAATTTAGAATTCAATTGCAGGAACTCACGCTGACTTCAGTGTGATGATCTGTTTCACTAGCTTGCTTAAGCTTAGCTGACGTGTCTTTCACAAGTTCACCAATTTGTAGCCTAGTCTTGTGCCTGGAAATGAATTCAATTTGATAAAAGGACTAGAAACCAATAAAAATAATGGTCAGGAAAGAAACCCATTGCCCACATAGCCATTCTATTTGCATTCCACCCGCTGATTTTTATTCTCTTCTTTGCATTTCTCAAATCTGGTATAGATTTGAGGAATAAGTATGTGCTTAGATATGCTACAAGAATAAAATGCACATTTGAGGATATGTTGTGTGATCCCCTAACATCTCATCCAATTGCTTTGTCACTTGTAGCATGTTCTCCCCTTTGTTTCAAACACATTAAGTTATATGCATAAAGCAGTTGCCTGATTGAAGCTAAAGGGATCAAGGATCACGACTTCTCCAAAGCACTGTAACCCAAAGATCGCTTGCTCATTACATCAAAACAAATTACAATGAAGCTCTGCATTTCATTTCAAACACACAGAGAACATGAAACGCTATTCATGTAACTCAAAAAATAACAAGGTCCACAATTACTTGAGTCGCCAATTAACATAATAGTGGATGCTTTACATTACGGAGTTTACTCATAGATCCAATTATTCATTTGCAACATATATTTCTTTACAACGCCATCTAAATGATAGAACACGTCTTCTGTAGTGAATTCACAGTTCATGCTCAAATATCTTCTCAAAATCACAACATTCGCAAAGCTACATTCACTTTCACACGAAATACAAATTCATCCGTTCGGATCCAATTATGCCTAACATGAGTCACATGCCCATTAAACTCGATCGAAGTCAATCTAATTCGGTTTAATTGAAGAATAAACGACAAAACACATGGAGGAAAAAATAGGGCGGAATAAAAGAGAGAGATGACGCACAGCCTTTGGCGGAGTTCAAAGGTGTCCTTGGGGGTTCCGAGGGAATTAACGAGGCGTTGGAAAGAGTTAACGGCTGTGTTGATCTTGAAAACGCCGGAAACGACGGCCTGCGAAGGGTTGTGTCGCTGTTGCCTTTCATTGAAAGTCAAAGGGCGGCCCGATTCAAGATCTTCAAAGCTCATACTGTTGTCCTTTCCTTCGTTCCTAAGTTGTATTTCACTCAATAATTGGGTACGAATAGAATGATCAAAACGAATTGAAGAAGAACACGAAGGGCGAAGTAGAACAAAGCCTTGGTGGTTTCGCTGAAAGGAAAGGTTTGGCGCAGAAAATATAGGTGTGTGTGTGGGGTTGGGGTGAGGGGGGAGGGTCGGGCTGACGACTCCTTATATGGGAAACGGGTACGGTTTCTTGGAAAGTGGGCAGGAAAGTGCCGCTCGTGTCCATGGAGCATCCAAATCCCTGATTCGTTTTGTGGCCAAAAAATTGGAAATTGTGAACTAAAATTAAAAAAAAATGCAGATAGTATGATATTAATTATAATAAAGACGGTGGCAAGTTATTTTTGTCTAAAATGTTTTTTTCTTTTAGTAGTAATTTTTTACATTTTAAATTTGGAAAGTGATTCTACCACAAATATTTTTGATTATGCCTATAAAAATGTTTGTGGCAATATCAATAACATATAGAAATTGATAATGCCACAAACATTTTTGTGGGCAGAATAAAAAATATTTGTGACAGAATCAGCATCCTTAAATTTCTTTCGTCATTATTAATGATTAAAGCCAAAGAAATTATGCAAATTTGATAAGAATAAAAAATACATTAGGTGTTATTTCATAGCACTAGTAATAGAGGAGCGACAACTGAGCAATGCTTCCCTCCCTCTCAGTCTTGCCGGAGAAGGTTATTCCATCCGTCGAAGAAGTCAATCTACTAGAGAGAAGTAACAAAAAAATCAAATGCTCATATTCGAACGATGTAGTCGAAGCTATGGAGCTGGAATCTCCAGTCCTATGCTCGAATGGGGACGAACAATAGATGAGGGACCCCTGTCTTGATCCGTCGCCTTCAGCTCTAGGTCATTCGGTTACTCGGAATGCCCCAAAAGCTAGATCTTTTAGAGAAGCTCTTCTCAATGCTGAGTCCATGGATTCAGCCATCGACGGTCTTTGTACTCCTATGGTTAGTGATGGGGAAGAAGACCCTGAACCAGGAGCTCTCAGTGCCCAGGTCAAGTCAAAGGTCCGGATTAACTTCTCCAGAGAAGTTCTTAGCAGGATTTGGAAAAATTGGCAGGGTTGCCTCATCATAAAATTGCTAGGAAGGTGCATCACCTTCACTAACCTTGTCACGACCCATTCCGGTATATAATAAAATATATAAACCGGAAATAGATACATGGCTAAACAAAGCATCAAAAACTGAAAACTCAAGTGATATATACTAACAATCATCTCATAAATCTGACTGAGAAATAAAATACAACAGAAGTACTAAAAATATAAAACTCCAAGACAAGTGGTCTATCAAAAACTCTATTAAACAAAACATAACTCTCTCCAATTTTAAACTGTCATAAAAGAACTAGTCTATCTCAAACCACAACTACTGAACAAGCTAAAAAGAAACTGTCTCCAACACGGAGCAACCTCTACTAAACTGCCCCTGAAAGTGGTAACTCGGCAATGGCTGGCATGTGAACCTGCTACTCTTCCTGACCTGGATATAGATTGCAAAACCAAAAATAGCAAAAGATATCCAAGAGTGTCAGATACAACAGTCATATATGCACTTTGATATGTAAAGAGAAAACTCACAGTGTACAGGTAAAGTACAAGTAAAGAACAAGTAACTAAGAGGTTGTGCCTCTCCCCTTCTATCACTGTAAACATGCAACTGTCCAAGGGTGGTGTCTCTCCCCAACTATTACGTAATCATGCCATTTTTCATATGTTCTTTCTAACCGTGCCCATAGCACCTTTCTTTCATTTAATTTATGTGTAACGTGACCATAGCATCTTTTCTTTCATTTCTTATGTCGTTGGCCTCGCAGTTCCAACCTCGACATATAACATGCCCATAGCATCATCTCTTTAACTTTTCATGCCGTTGGCCCCGCAGTTCCAATCTCGACATATCACATGCCCATAGCATCACATATTTCACTTTTCATGCCGTTGGCCTCGAAGTTCCAACTTCGACATATCACATGCCCATAGCATCACATATTTCACTTTTCATGTCGTTGGTCCCGCAGTTCCAACCTCGACATATAACATATTGTATTCTTATCCATGCTTGTAGGTAAGAAGGAAAAATAGATAACTTTATACATTTATCACATAAGAACATGTGAACGCACCACAATTCAACACTAACTCACACATAAACAAAGTACATATATAGAAGGGTATCTACACACTCACCAGCTGTGTGAACTCGTCAAAGAAATATTTACTGAATCGCCTTGGAAGATCCCGGCTGATCTCCTGTTATACGATATAAACATGTATGAATAATCTTTCAAAAATTCTAATTCTAATTTAAGGATTATTATTACTGATTTTTTAACTCCTTAAAGTCAGGAAATTCCCCTTAAAAGTATTTATAATTAATTTAGGATCAACCCCCAATACCCACCAATTTCTTCTCCAAAATTCCTACTGACCGGTATGGGACCGGTACACAACCGGTGTACCG
>NMUG010012227.1:0-10419 GCA_002855965.1 Monotropa hypopitys
ATTACTTTGCCGCAAAAAGTTATACATTTGGTGAGTAAAATGTTTCACAATAGTTTTTTTCCTCACTATATTGTATATTTTTCAAATATTATTGCTTTAGAAAAACATTTTTTTCCAATTAAACTATTTCCTCACTAAAAACTTATTTTCATCAAATTAGAACAAATATATCAATATACCCTACCAAATATACTAAAATGCAATGCAACAAATACTCAAATCACGCAATGTATTTATACAAAACGAAAACACAATAAAATGGTTTCGGTTGTTTGAATTGAACCAAAAACGTAACCATAGTCAGCCATTTCCAACCACATCAAAAACGAAAACTAGTCGTGCCTTATGTACAATACTTTTAAAATGCCAAAAACAAAAAGCCCTAAATTTTGTCGTCTAAAAATCCATCATCCATGAAGTGCCAAAAATACAAAATCGGC
This sequence comes from Monotropa hypopitys, assembly GCA_002855965.1. Classification (NCBI taxonomy): domain Eukaryota; kingdom Viridiplantae; phylum Streptophyta; class Magnoliopsida; order Ericales; family Ericaceae; genus Monotropa; species Monotropa hypopitys. The sequence goes on from NMUG010012227.1 coordinate 441, forward strand.
ATCATTCAACCAGTTGATCAATCTTCAGTCAAACCTGCACCAAAAACCAGCTGAATTTACGAACTACTCCACTTACATCACAATCGCATATCAAACTTCATTTGAAATCATTATAGTCCAACTTGAGATCTAACATATATACTATCTCTGATCTTTAATAAAAAAAGGACATTTGAGAAATTCATATGTATATATATCGCATGTGTTATATATAGACCAAAATATCACATATATTATCGTATATATAATTCAAAACACGAACCTGCAGGTGTCTTCCTCTTGCCAAATATGAAACTCATCTTGATTGATCGACAAAGACTAAGTCAAAGCATTTATAAGGTGCATGATGAGGCTAAGGACAAGACTTTTGAATTGGAAATGAGCTGGATTTTTGACGAGTCAAAGCGTCAACATGAAAAGGCAATCTCCAATTCTACTTTCTTTAGGGATATACCTATGGTTATAGGATACGATAAATATAGTTTGTAACTTCTTTAATGAATTTCAGACAACAATGGTAAGAACCATGTTGAAAATTTAACCTAAAAAGATACATGTCTGTCACAAAAACTTAATTGAGATATCAAATAACATAATTTTTCAACTTTGTATGTGACTTACAATGGTGTTTCACACAGGGACTTTCCAAACGGCTGGGCCCCACTTCAGAAACTCATTTTTGAAGGTTTGGCAAAGTCTAGATCAAAGGAAGCAAGGTCCATGGCAAAACGCATTGCTGTGAGGTGGATCAGAACCAACTATTTTGCATACAAGAAATAGAATGTGATACATGAAAAATACGTTGTAAACAAATGTTGAGAATTTGGAGGAGGAAGCGAATACCTTCCTCAGGTAAGATGATGCTTGGCAGTCATTCCTGAAACCATAAAAAATCATCAAACAATAATCTCAAACTATGGAATTAGAGTTGCATTTTTTCCACTTTGTAATATTGAGTATATTATCAATTAGGAAATATATATGCTTGTGTTCAAAAGAAATGACTTCTCACTTTGCATCACTAATTCAATTCTATTTCTGGTTATGGTAAATTGCAGACATGAATTGGGTGGAGAGGATTACATGTAATCCAGTCTGTTTAAGGGTCCATTTCCCATGGAACTTGCCCAAAGAATAACCAACTAGACAGAAAGTCATTTGTTCGAACATCTGTGGAGCATCAGAGTTAGAAAAATATATTTATTCCAAATCATAGTCCATAGGTTTTGTCTAATTGGCATACTACAATTACCTTCACAGTAAAGTAAACACATTGTTGTACAAATGAAATCGTACCTCAAATCATAGGAAGAGATAGCAAAGAACAAAACTGTCCCACCACATTCACTGTTTGATGTCCAGAGGGAAAAGCACCTACGAACACACACGCACCTGTCAACACACACAGACTCGTCGGGGACACACGCACCGAACACACACACACATGAGATTCAGGATACACACACGCGAACACATACCTCAAATCGTCAAACACAGCTGCACGAATCCCTCCAGAACCACCGTAGCCCACACCCCCGTCATTGCATCACCGCCTCCTTCGATCACCACTGCCGTCGCTTCCTTGACGTCCGTCGCCGCTCCACCGTCGCCCTCCTTCCCTCTCTCGCGCGTGATTGCAAGTTCGGTGTCCCTCTCTCTCTTCTCCCGATTGTATCACTCGGTGGTGGGTTTTGGATTAGAATGATAGAATGTGTTCACGTGAGACTTGGGTGGGCGGAGAATAGGGTTTGGTAGTCGATGTTCGTCGCGCGCGAGAGAACCCGAGAGAGAATAGGGTTTGGGCATCGAGCGGGAGAGAAGAGCATCGATGCTCCTGGTTTACTTTTCTTTAATTTCTATTTGTATTGTATGACTCAGCTCATGTCTCTACACATCACACATGGGAATAAAATATTCCCCCAGGTTTTTCCTAAATGCCGGAAATAAAATGCGAAAAATACTAGTATTTGTTGGAGTGAATGTCACACTTTTCTAAATTTTTAATATGTGTTGGAACCATTAATCTAAGAATCCAATCCAAAATATACGTATCAAATTAAAAAATTAGAAAATAACTATGTCAGTTTTTACAGAACTGACATAAAAATTAGTTACCATGTCACATATTTCAGAAACTAAAATAAAAAATTCAGCCTAAGTTTTTATGACAATTATTGAAGTATTTTTAATGACACTTTTCAAACAACTAACATGGTTTTAATTTTTATAATGCATTGACATGTTAGTTATTTGATAAACTGATATAAAAAGTTCACGACAAAAATTTTTATAACAACTTTAGTAAAAATTGACATGATTTTAATTTTGTAACTGACATCTTTATGCATTTTTGTAGTAATGTATACATTTATGAAAAAATGTTGCTCTGGCCCAAGGTGTTACCATCTAATCGTTTCTTACAAAATCAGGACCGTTAGATGTGTTTAAAATGCATTTTAAGGTCATGTGCAAAAAATTGGTAAAGAATAATACTCGTAAGGGCTTGATCGGAGTACGTTTTCGTATAATAGTGTTGTGAAAACCTACTTCGATCAAGTACTTCTGGTATTATTATTTAACAAATATTTACATAGTACCTTAAAAACATATTTTAAGCACATCTAATGGATCCGATCATCAAAATTTGGTCTAAAAAGTGGATGTCTATTATTGCGAGTTGGTAGTCGTAACACATACTCGCAATAATGGACCTCCACTTTTTAGAGCAAATTGCAACGATCACAACCGTTAGATCATTTTAAAATAACATTTTGTACGACCTTAGAAAAAATAAAGCCAAATGGATATGTGTAATTGGTAGATCCGAAACTCCGGGTTTTAAAATCTATTGGATGTGTAGCTTGGATCAACGAGTTACGCATATTCAATTGACCTGATTTTTTGTAAGGTCTTTAAAATTATTTAACGGTTCAGATTATTCATACGGGACCAAAAAGTATGGCCCAAAAGTTATTTTTGTTATGAACGATGAAAATCATCATACTTTTATTGCGATGAAGGACCTTTCAAAATCCGATAGACTTATAAATTGGTGAGAGCCATTAAAACATCGACGCAGACAAAGTGAATGGTGTGGATCGTCACACTCGTGTTGAGACTGTGTGTCTAGCATACATTAAAAAATTGGTAAAGAATAATAACCGTAAGGGCTTGATCGTAGTACGTTTTCGTATAGTAGTTTTATATAAACCTACTCCAATCAAGCTCTTCTGAGTATTATTATTTGACAAATATTTTCATATGATCTTAAAAACATATTTTAAGCGCATCTAATGGTTCCGATCATCAAAAGTTGGTCTAAAACGTGGAGGTCCATTATTGCGAGTCGGTAGTCGTAGCACATACTCGCAATAATGAACCTCCACTTTTCAGAGCAAATTGCAACGATCAGAACCGTTAGATCATTTTAAAATAATGTTTTGTCCGACCTTAGAAAAAATAAGACCAACTGGATATCTGTAATTGGTAGATCCAAAACTCCGAGTTTTGAAATCTATTGGATGTGTAGTTTGGATCAACGAGTTACGCATATTCAATTGACCTAATTTTTTGTAAGGTCATGCAAAACATTATTTTAAAATTATTTAACGGTTCAGATTATTCATACGGGATCAAAAAGTATGACCCAAAAGTTATTTTTGTTATGAACGATGAAAATCATCATAATTTTGTTGTAATGAAGGACCTTTCAAAATCCGATAGACTTGTAAATTGGCGAGAATCATTAAAACATCAACGCATAGAAAGTGAACGGTGTGGATCGTCATACTCGTTTCGAGATTGTATGTCTAGCATACATTATAGGATAACAAGATAACTTCGTTCATATACAAGTAAGTTCATTGTATAGAGTTGAAAGCCAAGTGCTGACACGTTTTACCAAATGTTCGATTTAAACCGCTGCGATTTAATATCTTATCGATTCTATAACTCTCTCCAAATTCGATGATCATCTAATATCGGTAACCACGCGATCAGAATACATTTAGTGTCTTTCGTGCAATTTTAGTACTACAGTGCACCACTCCAATACCATCTAATCGTTTCTTGCAAAATCAGGACCGTTAGATGCGTTTAAAATGCATTTTAAGGTCATGTGCAAAAAATTGGTAAAGAATAATACCCGTAAAAGCTTGATCGGTGTACGTTTTCGTATAGTAGTTTTATAGAAACCTACTCCGATGAAGTCCTTCTGGGTATTATTATTTGACAAATATTTGCGTAGTACCTTAAAAACATATTTTCTCCTGATCATCAAAATTTGATCTAAAAAGTGGAGGTCCATTATTGCGAGTTGGTAGTCGTAACACATACTCGCAATAATGGACCTCCACTTTTCAGAGCAAATTGCAACGATTAGAACCGTTAGATCATTTTAAAATAAAGTTTTGTACGACCTTAGAAAAAATAAGACCAAATGGATATCTGTAATTGGTAGATCCAAAACTCCGAGTTTTGAAATCTATTGGATGTGTAGCTTGGATCAACGAGTCACGCATATTCAATTGACCTGGTTTTTTGTAAGGTCATGCAAAATGTTATTTTAAAATTATTTAACGGTTCAGATTATTCATACGAGACCAAAACATTTGAGACGGGGCCATAAGTAATCTAACCTAAATGATGTAATAGAAAATATAGGTTTTAGCGAGGAATTTGTTTCCTTCTTTAAAGATTAAAATTATGTTTTGGCCACAAACGCAACATTTTTCTCGCAAAAAGCTATTGTGTTTTTCATCTTTAGCGAGGAAATACAATATTTGCTCGCTATTCATTTCTTGGCGCCATTGTTTTCCCGCTTATACTTTAGCGACCACTTCTAGCGAGAAAATTTTTATTATACGACTAAAAAATAAAATAATATTATTAACGAGGAAAATTTAGTTGGCTCGCAAAAGACTATGTTTTAGCGAGCAATTCAATTTTCACGCTAACATTTTCCACGCAAATACTCAAATTTCTTGTAGTGAAAATGCATAGAGATAGACACAATCTCTTTTAATAGACTAATGAGGAGAGTGTACCAACACCGATGAGAAGTTCTTATCGTCTATTTTATAATATAATTTTTTATTCAGTACAAATGAAGGAGACGTCAAAACAAAGCCATAAAAAAACGTCGCATCAATTGGAGTTGTAGAGTGCTCAAACGGCTCACAGGAATGGGGACATGTACGCGACAAGTATACCGGTCCCATAACGGTCCAGTACCAGTTTGTGATATTTTTAGGCAGTAGGTTTGGCACGGAAAATTAGCCTAACCGACACGTTGGCCGGTATACCAGTCTCATACTGGTTGCCTACCGGTTAGTGCATTTTTGTGAAGATTTCATTTTGGACTTCTAGAAGATTACCACAATGTCACTCAACGGCTATAAATGGCTATATTCTTAATTGTGGATTTATATACATATCCAAGACTCCTATACACAGTAAGAGATCATTTCCTCAAGTGTTATATCTATACACCTCTTCTAGAAAGCAAACATTCACTCTCTTTCTCTCTCTCTCTCTCTCTCTCCTTGTATTTCCCTTGTATATTTCTTGAGAGAAACTTGTGCTTCACTTGTAATATTTAAAAGAGAGTTTGATTCCTGTATATGTAAAGGACGGGTTGTCTTCCGATTATTTTTATCTTTGTACTCTTGTATTGGAAGTTATGGTGACTGAGAATCCGGAGGGTGCTGAGGGTCCTTCGGATGATGGCCGGACGACTGGGAGAGAGCTCCGGTTGGTTGCGTGGTCACCTATAAGAGAAAAGGGGCACCTGCTTGGCTCCTGCAAAACAAGGGTCAGAGCCCACCGGTCGGCAGCGACCGAGAGGGGCCTCCGATGGCTAAGTCAGGAACTGTCGGAGAAGGAAACTGTAAGCTCAAATGAGGGGTCGGAGAGATACCAGATTTTTCCTCCCAGATCCTCTATCCCGTGAATAGTGAAATGGCGGGATATTTATAGGGGTCATGACTTGGGCGCCAAGATGCAAGCGTGTGAAGCACAAGGGCGGGAGACCATGTGCTGACGTCAGCCCTAAAGTGTTGTTGGGCCGCTGAACCGACCCGAACCACGTCAGCAGTTGTACGACCGACCCGAGTGCCACCTGCCGAAGGTAACTGTTCCCTGTTGCTGCCGATGGTGGACCCCTCCGGCATGGGACCGTCCGTCGGTGGAAGTTATCCCCTGTCCCAGTGGGGAGTGGGGACGCTGGGCTTCCTTGACGTCCGGTTGAATATGCCGAAGGTTGAAGGAGGCCGCATGGCCGGCCCGACCTGGCTCCTTCTGATGTCCGGTGAGACTGCTTAGGATGTCGAACACATGATGATCCGCCGGATCTGTCCGACAGCAGTGTATGTCCGGAGGTCCGTGAGGCCGACGGCCCTGGATTGCTCCGTGAGATGTGTGTTGGATCCGGATGTTTGGCTGATCCGGATAGCTGGGGGTCAGGCCCAAGTTGCTCAGGGTCCGTCTACCACAATAGCCCCTCAATTCCTTTCAATTTGTTGCAAGGAATTGAAGTAGTACGCCAGACGTTGATAGGTTCGTTGGGCCGAACACTGAAAGATGTTGCTGAAGGCTTGGATGTCTCAGAAGCTCCCATGGTTGGCGTCTGTTGCACGCGCGTTGTCCGGCACGTCGTTGGGTCATAATGATTATGTTTAACCACCGCTTCTGGATATCCACGTGTCAGCTTGTGATTGGTTGTGGGAGTCGGTGCGTGCGGATGGGACATCCATCGATATCCTCACCCGTCGCCTGATTGGCTCGCGCTGTCACCCCAGGATCCGTGAGAGACAGGCTGTCCCCTGCCCCATCTATAAATACAGAGGGCTGGTGGTTGTGATATTTACTGCTGCGAATTTTCTGCTCTCCGACGCCCAAGATTCAGACGACTGCTCTGCTTTCGGACGCTCAAGTTTCCCAAACTTCTTCCCTTTTTCTTCAGGTATTGGCCGAACCTCAGTGAATTCCTGTTTTTCTCTTTATCAAATCGGTCTTCTGCCCGATGGGTGGGAGATTCGTTAGTCCGACTGCCTGTCTGCCGGACGGTCATCCCCCTTGCCGAATGTGTTATAAACCCTTTGGCGGAGGGTAATTAGAGTCGGCGCGAGCCCCAAGTTTGGGGATCTATCGCCCTCTAACCTTCGTTTTGATTGTCCGGCAGGACGTGAGCAGAAGATGTCGGACTCAAACGACACCCGATCGAGCTCTGACATGGAGATGGGTTCGGCTGAAGAAAGATACTCTGATGTTGAGACCGACGAGGAATCATCGTCGTCCACTCTGAGTGTTGGTGTTGTTGAATCGGCGAGCCCAATAGCCGTTGTCGTCCCTCCGGCAGCCCCTGCTGAACCTGAGGAGGTTGTTGAAGAGGAGGAGCCGGAGGAAGCCGGACCATCAGGCCGGCGCATCTGCCCATATCTTCGGTCCACCGGAGCCGGTGTCTTCCTGTCAGAGGACTTCAGAAGGAGGTTTTCAATTCCTGATGATGTCACCACACAACTGGTTTTTGAGCCGGAGTAGGTCCCTTATGGAAAGGGCTTCGTGGCAATCCCCTTTATGGCCATCACGGAGGGAGGCCTCCGGCTACCCGTGGATGAATTTATCAGAGACCTTATGTGTGAGTACGGGCTTTCCCCAGCCCAGCTCTCCGACAACACATACAGGGTGGTCGGCTGCATTAGGAAGCTGTGTCGGACCCAAGGCTTTGACTTCACTGTTGCTGATCTCTTCGGCATTTTTACCCTTTCCCAGAATAAAAATAAAGAGCGCTACTTTTTGAGCGCTCGTCCGGGATGCGGCGACTTGTTCACCCGCCTGCCGGACTCTAATAAGTTTGCTGATATCTATGTTGTGGTCACCGGCGGCTATAACAACCCTGTTGACGGCAGTAAACCCATTCCGACTGCTAAGGGGTCGCCTGGTTAGTTCCACTTGTGACTTCAGTTTTCTTTCTCATTATCCTGCTTTCTAATATGCCGGCTGATTGAATTCTCTATTTTGCAGCCCTTTCAAGAGTCACTATTCGGTTGAAGAACCGAGCTGTCCCTGAGCATATCACAGCGCTCCGGAACCTTCCGCACAGGGACGTTCCCAGGGTCCTTGAATACTGGCCGTCATACCTGTCTTTCCTGGAGGATAAGAGAAAGAGACAGCGCCGACGCACCGCCCTTATCAGTGCTCCTGCAATGCCGATTAGAGAAGGCTTCGAAGCAGAGGCTCGCCCCCTTGCGGCAGACTTTGTCAGGAAGAAGCGGAAGGTCACCAAGGTGCCGGAGGGCACCACCTCGAAGGGTACTGCTGCTGACGTCCCTCCTACCCCGGGACATTTTACTGCAGCCGGAACTACTGCTGGCGCTCAGACTTCTCAAGCTGGGACCGGATCTAAGGATCCGGCTGTGGCGGCGGTTGTGGAGAAGGTTCGGCAGCCCCAGGGGAGGACTTCATCAGTTCCCAGCACTGACCGTGGGAAGCAGTCGGTCGGAGTTGATGAGGTATGGCAGCCCCAGCTGACCTGGCCGGACGGTACCCATGTTCTGGCCTCCGACAGTGTGGTGGAGCACCCCGTGCTGGGGGTGCAGTTTTCTAAAGCTCTGGCGTCGCCCGACAATACTGATGCTCTGCCAGAGATCTATGTTGAGCGGGTGGAGAAGAGATTCTCTTCCCCAGTTGAGGTAACATCTGTTGACTGTCGTTTTTTCCGGAGCCCCATACTTGCAACCTGTTAATTTGATTTGTTCTTCTTTTTTGTAGGGCATTGTCTGCTTTTCCACCGTGTACGACAAGTTCCTGCGACTTGCCAGTGACACGGTCCGGCTGCGGAGTGAAAAATCCGCGAAGGACTCCGAGATTGCTCAACTCCGGGCAGCAGTGGAGGAGGGGAAGAAGAGAGAGGCCGAACTGGACAAGAGGCTAAAAGGAGAGAGGCGTTCACATAAAAAGGAGCTGGACGCCGAGAAGAAGAAGGGACAGGACATGTCCAAGGCATCTGAAGCGTCCGACTATGGTCTGGGGCTGAAGGATGCCCGGGATACCCTCGGTCAACAATGCCGGGATCAGGTGCTCCTTCAGCATGAAAGGAGCTACGTTCCAGGGTATACGGCGGGCCACCGGGACGGATATGAGCTGGCTTTGCAAAGGACAAATGTGCCCAACATCCACTCCGCCCGACGGTACGGCGGATGCCCGGAGGTTTCCCTGATTCCAATAGAGGAGACCTACCCGGAGGAGGAGGATAACTGAGAGGAAGGAGAGGAAGCTGCCGATCAGGAGCGACGCCCGGTGGGGCAGCATCCGGAGCAACAATGAAGACTTCCTTTTCTTCTTTTCCATGTGCTTGTATTTGAAAAACATTTTGTAGCTATCCTCCGGTCCCAGACCTTTCTTTTTAATGAAATGTGAACGTTTCTCATAGTTTGTATAAAAAATAATTTTTATAACAGCTGGCGTCCGGACATGGTAAGGGGTTTACCAATCCACTTAAGTTTAGCCAGACGTCTTATCCAGTTGGCTGAGACCAGCAAATGGCCGACAGAAGCCTGGCAGATGACTGCTGGAGGCTCGGCCTTTGTGGCAAAAGTTCTTGACCGGAGGCCGGTGCAGACGACTACTGAAGGCACGGTCAGGGAACGAACCCATGAGGGTATTATGCTAGGACCGACAGAAGCCTGGCAGATGACTGCTGGAGGCTCGGCCATTGTAGAGAAAATCCTTGGCCGGAGGCCGATGCAGACGACTGCTGAAGGCATGGTCAGGGAACTAACCCATGAGGGTATTATGCTAGGACCGACAGAAGCCTGACAGATGACTGCCGGAGGCTCGACCATTGTAGCGAAAATCCTTGACCGGAGGCCGGTGCAGACGACTGCTGAAGGCACGGTCAGGGAACGAACCTATGAGGGTATTATTCTAGGACCGACAGAAGCCTGACAGATGACTGTCAGAGGCTCGGCCATTGTAGCGA
>NMUG010012228.1:0-10418 GCA_002855965.1 Monotropa hypopitys
TATGAGAACTTGGTGATTTCTTCGGCTACATTGCCAAGGCAACAGATGTACACTTTGTAGGTAATCGAAAATTTTGGTGATTGCTTCGGCTATGCCACAGAAGAGCTGCATGCGCGTTTTGTAGATGAACTATAACTGTAAGCTTCTTCGGCAATACCACCGAAGAGCCGTATGCACGTTTTGTAGATGAATGACAACTGTAAGCTGCTTCGGCAATGCCACCGAAGAGATGCATGCACGTTTTATAGATGAATGACAACTATAAGTTGCTTCGGTAATGCCACCGAAGAGTTGCATGCACGTTTTATAGATGAACGGCAACTGTAAGTTGCTTCGGCAATGCCACCGAAGAGCTGCATGCACGTTTTACAAATGAACGTCAACTGTAAGCTACTTCGACAATACCACCGAAGAGCTACATGCATTGATCGAAAAGATAACCAGAATTCCTGACACAAGAATTTTTTAGAAGAATTTCATTGATTGATGAGGGCCCTGGGCCAGATTACATGTCGGCTAGTGATAGTACCGCCTTAGGTTAGTAGCATTCCACGGCCTCGGTATTGGCGTACCGTCTAATTCCTCCAGTCGATAAGCCTCAGTCCCGACCTGGCCGACCACTCTGTACGGCCCTTCCTAGTTGGGTTCGAGCTTTCTGTCAGAACTCTTTTTCTTATTTCCCATGACCTTTCTTAAGACAAGGTCATCAATCTTGAAGGTCCTAGGCTGGACCGTCCGTGCAAAGTTCCTAGCCACTCCTTGTTGGTAGGATGCCAATCTGATCCTATCCGAATCTCGTCTTTCTTCGGTCAGATCTAAGTCTTTCTTGATTACTGCACTATTGGTAGCTTTGTCAAATGCTTCGGTTCGGATTGTCGGCAACCCTGCTTCCAATGGGATGACCGCCTCTATGTCGAAGGCTAATGAGAATGAGGTGTACCCTGTGGAGCGCCGATGAGTTGTTCAGTAGGCCCACAGGACACTGGATAGCTCTTTGGCCCACCTTCCTTTCGCGGCTTGGAGTCTTCTTTTGATGCCGCTGCCGACCGTCTTGTTGGATGCTTCGGCCTATCCGTTGCCTTGTGGGTAGTGAGGGGTGGAATTGTAGAACTTGATTCTGTGCTCGGCACAGAAATTGTTCAAGAGGTCCCCCACGAACTGAGTATCGTTGTCTGAGATGAAGGCGTAGGGGATACCGAAGCGAGAGACGATATTTTTCCAAGCAAATATCTTGAAGTCCTTTTCCTCTATAGTGACTAGAGGTTCGACCTCCACCCACTTAGAGAAGTAATCTGTGGCAGTGATCAGGAACTTGAATCCGCCTAGTGCCGTATGGAGCTTGCCAACGATGTCCAAGCCCCACTGAGCAAAGGGCCATGGACTGGTCAAGGGCGTTAGCTCTTCGGCAGGCTGTCTGATAATTGGGGAGAATATCTACAGGCATCACATTTTTTGACTATCTCCTCCCCATATTCTATTATCTTCGGCCACCAATAACCTTGCGAGATGGCCCGATGAGCGATTGATCTTCTCCCTGTGTGGGCTCGGCAGTTACCGGCGTGGAGTTCTTGTAGCACTCCTTCAACCAGCGTTGGATGTACACAAAGGAGGTACGACCCTTAGAATGATCGTCTGTAAAGCTTTGACTGAGGGCCTAGCCAGAACCGAGACGACTTGTGAACGATTCAGTGGGCTTCCCTCTTGTCTTCTGGTAGGGATCCATCTTTGAGGTAGGAAATAATGGGGTCCATCCAACACGGACCCTAGCTGACGAAGTTGACCGTTGCTTGCTTCGGTGCTTCTATGCTTGGGTGACTCAGGCTCTGGATGCTGATTGTTCTCTATTCTCTTACTCTTGTTGCCGAGGCTATTCTTTGCTAGAGCATTAGCATGGGGATTTTGTTCCCTGCCGACCTACTGGATTTGGGTGTGCCTGAACAGCCCCAGCTTTTCTATGGCCTTCTTTATGTAGCTTCCTATTCGCTCGTCTCGGCACTCGTAGTCATCGTTGATCTGGTTGACTACGAGTTGAGAGTCGCTATAGATCTCGAGGCTCTAAATCTCCAATTCTTCGGCTATTTTTAGTCCGGCTAACAAGGCTTCATATTCTACTTCATTGTTGGAAGTGTTGAAGTTGAGCCGGAGGGAATGTTCATGAATGATGCCTTCGGGGGAGATAAGGACGACTCCTGTCCCATTCCCTCGGTAGTTGGAGGTGCCATCGACGAACATTCTCCAGGAGTCCGGACTTGGCAGTGGCTATGGCTGAACTTGATCTGCAATAGCTTCTTTGGCCTAACAATCCCCTGCCCGAGGAGAGAATTCGGCGATGAAGTCGGACAGGATCTGTCCCTTAATAGATGTCTTCGGCTGGAATTTGATGTCAAAGTTCACGAGCTCGATGGCCCATTTGGTTATCCGGTCAGATAGGTCAGCCTGTCTCAGTAAGGACCGAAGAGGGAACTCAGTGAGAACCATGATAGTGTGCACCTAGAAGTATGGTGCCAGTTTCTTGGAAGCAATAACCAGAGCATATGCAAGTTTTTTAAGAGGAAGGTACCTGGTTTTTGTGCTGATAAGAGACTTGCTTGAGAAACGGACTGGGAGCTGCTCGGCCCCTTCTTACCGAACCAAGGCTGAAATGATGACATGTGGAGTTACGGTTAGGTAGAGGAACAACTCTTCCCCCGACATTGGTTTGGAAAGAAGGGGAACTGAAGAGAGATATTCCTTGAGATGGCGAGGGCTTCCCTGCACTACTCGGTCGACAAAAAATGCCGCCGACTGTTATTCTTTAGTACTTCGTAGAATGGTCGGCATTTGTCTGAGGGTCTACTAATAAATCAGTTGAGGGCTGCCGCCATTCCTGCAAGCTTCTGAACTTCTTTGAGGGTCATGGGATCCTCTAACTTCTGGATGGCTGAGATCTGTGATGGATCGGCTTCAATGCCTCGGCGTGTGACCAGGTAGCCCAGAAATTTTCCTGAGCTAACACCGAATGCACATTTCGAAGCATTGAGCCAAAGCATGTACTTCTTGAGAACGTTGAAGACGGTCTGAAGGTTTGCCAGGTGATGATCTTCGTCCCTACTCTTGACCACCATGTCATCGATGTAGGCCTCCATAATATCGTTGAGCTGAGAGTTGAACATTTTTGTGATCAACCTCTAAAAAGTGGCTTCGGCATTTTTGAGGCCGAAGGGTATGACCCTGTAGCAGTAGAGACCCCTGGGAGTGATGAATGTCATCTTCTCCTAGTCTAGGCCGAACATCGCGAGCTAGTGAAACCCTCGGTAGGCATCCATAAAGCTCATTCTGGGATGTCCAGCCATTGAATCGACCAACTGATCTATTCTGGGGACCGAAAAGCTGTCTTTGGGGCAAGCTTCATTGAGGTTGGTATAATCTATGCAAACCCTCCACTTGCCAGTCTTCTTCTTGACCACCACCATGTTGGTCAGCCAGGTGGGGTAGTGTACTTCTCTGATCGCCTGGGCTTCGGTCAGTCGGTACACCTCTTCTATAATTGCATCGGCATGGGCAGCCGCTGACCGTCTAGCCCTCTGAACAACGGGTCGGCACTCTGGCCAGACATTGAGGTGGTGGCTGATGAACTCCGAATCTACGCCCAGCATCTCATAGGGTATCCAAGCGAACACTTCAATATTTTTCTTCAAGAGGTTGATGAGATCCTCCCTCTCAGCTTCGGCAAGATGGGACCCGATAAGAAAGAAGCTCTCCGGATCATCGGCGCATAGAGGGACGGTAACAAGGTCCTCGATAGATTTGGCCGATGCACTTATACTGACGTCCTCCAACACCGGCTGATCTTGTAATAAGCGTTCTATTCTCGAAAATATTTAATTAGATTTAATTATTTTTATTGAAAAAAATAAAATAAAAGAAATAAAAAGGTTAAGGATCTTAAGGAATTAATAAGGTTTATATATATATATATATGAATACCCTTTTAATAAATATATATATAAGTTAAAAAAGGCACACAAGGGTTAATACCCTTTTAAATAAAGGGCAAAATGGTCATAATCACTAAAAACCTGATTATGGATTTATAATTGAGAGTTTCTCTCATTAGGGTTCATTACAAACCCTTGGTGGCTCTTAGAGAGTAATTAGAGAGAGAGAGAGAGATCTAGAGATTGGGCAAGGATCAAAGCTTAGATCAAAGAGTTTGAAGACAAATCCTTCACAAGACTTGTTCCTAGCATCCTAAAGGTAAGATTCAACGGTTTGGATTTTTAATTTCATGCTCAAATTAGTCTGTAATTAAGTTTTTCACTAATCTCGATTAAAGAATGATTTTTCTAGATCTATGTTGAAAATCACGATTTTTAATGAATTAGAGGTTGTTTTTAAAGTCCAAATACAAGTATGATTGAGGGTAACCCTATACTACATCTTAGGATGTTTATTTTCATGATTTAGAGTCTCTAAAGTCGAGTTTAGATGAGTATAATTAAGAAAACCCGAATGTGGATTAAGCAGTTTTTGATTCTGCTGCCCAGAACACTGACCGGTATGCGCACCGGTATACTGTCCGGTATACCGGGCGGCATGCCGGTCTGTGTACCGGCCTTAAGGATTTTTCCCAGTAAACCCTTGTTGCAATATAAGCAAAAAAATACATTAACCAGCATGTCGGGCGGTATACGGGTGGTATACCGGTTGCCTACCGGTTAGGCTAATTTTTTGGGGAAAACATATTTTTGTGAAATAAGTATTTTTATAATAACCTTAAATATATTTTAAGAATATTTCAGAAGTGGCAGAGGTCAAATAAGTCAGTGGGTAATATTTTAGAAATTATCAAAATTAATTATTAAGAGAAAAATTGTTATATTCTCTTAATTGTATAACAGGAGACCAGCCTGAGTCTTCTAAGGCAGTCCAGTGATTCGTTGTGGTGCTTGCATATTATTGGCGAGTGTGTAGATTCCTCTCTTTTATAGAATTGTAGATTTACATGTTACATGCTAGATGTCGATGTTTTGTTTGGTTACACCCTTGTTTGACGATACGCGTTGTATGCCTTGGATGTTATCAGATTTTGGGTACATGATGTAATCTATTTAATCGCTCACATGATGACTGAAAAAAATATGTTTTAGACTTGTGATAGTTTATATTTCAGTTGAGATAGTATCACATGCTTCACATTAGTTAAAGAGAATGATTGATCAATTGCCTGGTTGGTAATATGTGTTAGTATGTTCTGATTGTTGTTGGTATAGCTACGAATGCATGATCACATGATGGCTGAATTGTATATGATTAGATTCATGATAATTATTGCTTTAATCAATGTATGTTCATATGCTTCGTACTTAGTTCAAAGATGATGATGTCATGATGTCGTTGATGAAAATATGCAAGCATAGTTTTATATGATGTTTTACGATGATAAAGATGTAATGATTGATGATGTTGTCATACATAATCATATTTTTATGATGATACCATATGATGATAAAAAAATGCGATGAATGTGATTTCATGGTGCATGCATACATTTTCATGCAAATGCACAATGATGATGGCTAGTGGAGCGGGATGTCCTCCACAGTCTTGATAATGATGATGATGATGGCTAGTAGAGCGGGCTGTCCTCCATAGCCTTGATAATGATGATGATGATGGCTAGTGGAGCGGGATGTCCTTCATAGCTTTGATGACAATGATGATGGCTAGTCCATAGCCTTGATGATGATGATAATGATGGCTAGTGGAGCGGGATGTCCTCCATAGCTTTGATGATGATGGAAGCTTCCTAAACATTAAAAAGATGCATTTCATAACATTCATATGCATTAGCATATTTACTTTACTGTTGAGGACTACTTGAGGGGAGAGGCACAACCCCTTCGTTACTTTCTGTGGTGGACTACATGCGGGGAGAGGCACAACCCCTTCGTATTTATTTTATTGTTGTACCATGTTAATCTATTTTCTATAATGATTGTGAATCTGACACTCCTGGATATTGTTGCCTTTTTTGTGTTGTGGCATTTTATTCAGGTAAGGAGACTTAGTGGGTTCATTTCCAGATTTTCAGGACTCTTTCCAGCAGGAGTCATATTTCTCAACTTTCAGTTCTATTCTCCTTACAGTTATAGTGTGAGGATTGTGAGACTCTTTTATGTTTTCAGACTTTTAGTTCTTTGGCAGTAGACTACTTAGTTTTGTTTTGGGACTTTGTTCGGGGTCATTGTTCTTGTTTAGACTGTCACACTTGGTACCTTAGTTGCTTTGAAGTTTATGCTAGTATCATTTATTTTTTCGCTGCGCATTTTTATTAAAAAGAAAAGAAAAAAAATTATTGTGTTGGAAAAATAATAATCAGTTTCCTGTCTTGTAAAAGATTGTTCAAGTCGCGATTCGTATCCGGATTCCATTATTTTTCTGGAAATCTGGGACGGGTCGTGACAACTTGGTATTAGAGCTCTAGGTTATAAGATTCTCGAAACAAGTGTGACATAAGATGTTGTGTCTCTTGAGGTGAGTGATAGGTTGAGTCAGTTTGTTATACTCTTCCGGAAATCGTTGTGTGTACGACTTTGGCACCCGATGGACTACCTTGAAATCTAATTTTAAAATCGCCTGATCAACGTATTTTCAAGTGAGAGGTCTTGGGAAGTTAGTCAGAAAAGCACAATTGTACCGGAATCCTGTATCTAGAACGATGTATAGGTGATCGATGGCAATAAACCTTTAGGTGTCAGATTTTTGTTTATGCAATTCTTTACTTGATGATAGTGCCTGGTTGGTAAGATAAGATGTAAAATGTACTTATTGTATATATATTTGTTGATGAATCAGGATTGAGATGGATAATGTTGAGGATGCTGCTTCGACCGGTCCTGCTATTGGGGAAGTAAATCAGCCCCAGGCACCAGTGAATCCTCCGATCATGACTAATACTGAGAGAGTAGATGCCGCAATGGCCTAGTTTCTGGAGAATCAGGCTGCATTCATACAGTGGCAGACTGCTCAGCAGGCAGGGGCAGTTGCCACAAGTGTTCTTGATAGATTTCGCCGTCTATGTACTTCTAAGTCCGATGGATCTGTTGCTCCTGATGTTGCAGAAAAATGGCTGCATGGGGTGGAGTGTGTCTTTTCTACCTTGAGAGTTCCTGAGGCTGAGAAGGTGAACTTGGCCACCTTCAACTTGAAGGGTGAGGCCTTATTCTGGTGGGAGGCATTTTAGAGGCAGATGACGATGCCAGTGGATGGGGATGTTGCTGTTCCCCCTCGTATTGTGACTTGGGAGCTCTTTGTAAAAGGCTTCAATGACCAGTACTGTCCGGCGACTTACAGATTGGATCAGCAGAATGCATTTTTTATTTAAAGCAGGGATATATGTCGGTATCTGAATATGAGGCGAAGTTTGCTTCCTTATCTCGCTTTGCATTGCAGTTGATCCCTACTGATGATGACAGATGCCAGCGCTTCAGACATGGTCTGAATTCTAGTGTGGCTAACAGATTGACCTCTTTTAGAGGGAGGGACTATGCCGACCTTGTTGATATGGCTCGGCGTATTGGCAGGGATGTGGATACTTTGAATGAGCAATGTTCCAAGAGGAATAATTCAGGTGGAGGATGGCAGGGCAAGTCCTCGAGTGCAGGAGGAAGCTTCAAAACCGGGGTAAATAAACCTCCTTTCAAGAAGAGCCATAGTGGCTCTAAGTCACAGGGAAACTGGGGGAGGAAAGATGGAAGTCAGAATCGGGGAAGCCAATCTATGGGCAGTGCTCCTAGTGGAGAACGTAAATGCTTTGCGTGTGGTGAAGCAGGGCACGTGTAAAGAGATTTTCCGGGTCCTAGAGATGGTGGTGCGAGGTTCAAGTGCTTTAATTGCGGGGAGTGGGGGCACAAGTCTTCTCAGTGCTCTAAGCCGCGTGGGGCGGCACCTTCTGCAGCAGTTGGTTCTTCAGGCGGAGCGGATGCCAGTGCTGGTAGTGAGATGAGGCCTGATCGTGTCTTTGCTATTACCCGCCAGGAGGCTGAGGCAACCCCAGAGGTGGTTGCAGGTACTATTTGTATTTCTGGCCATTATGCTCGTGTCCTATTAGATTCTGGTGCGACACATTCTTTTGTTTCAGTAGTTTTCAGTGTGAAGCTAGGTAGATTACCTTCTGTGCTGCCATATATTCTATCTATTTCTACACCAGTGGGTGAACCCGTTCGGGTGAACTCGTGCTATATGGGGTGTGATCTATTATTGGAAGGAAAGTCCCTATCGGTGAATCTTATCCCATTGCATATGGTGGACTTCGATGCAATATCGGGGATGGATTTTCTATCCACCCATCATGCAGTTATTGATTGTTTGAGGAAGGAGGTGATCTTTCGTTTTCCTAATGATGAAAAGGTAAAGTTCTGTGGCGAGAGAATTCTGGGGAAATGTAGATTGATATCTTGTTTGCAGGCTAGCGCCTTGTTGAGCAAGGGCTGTGAGGGATTCTTGGCATATGTGGTTGATTCGCAGCAGTCTGGTCCTTGCATTGTCGATATTCCTATAGTTTGTGATTTTGTTGATGTTTTTTCGGATGAGTTGCCGGGTATTGTGCCAGATTGGGAGATAGAGTTCACGATCGAGCTTGTTCCTGGAGCTAGTCCTATTTCTATAGCTTGATATCGCATGGCACCGACCGAGTTGCTAGAGTTGAAGATGCAGCTGAAGAAATATCTTGATAAGGGTTTTATTAGACCCAGTATGTCCCTTTGGGGTGCTCCTGTGCTAATTGTGAAGAAGAATGATGTGTCTATGAGAATGTGCATAGACTATCGGCAGCTCAACAGAGTGACAGTGCAGAACAAGTACCCCTTCCGCGTATTGATGATTTATTTGATCAGCTTCAGAGAGCTTCGGTCTTTTCGAAGATCGATTTGAGATATGGGTATCATCAGTTGAAGATCAGAGATGAGGATGTACCCAAGTCTTATTTTCGGACTCGGTATGGACATTTCGAATTTCTAGTAATGCCTTCTGGTCTTACAAATGCTCCAGCTGTGTTTATGGATCGTATGAATAGGGTTTTCCAACCCTATTTAGATTCATTTGTGGTTGTATTCATTAATAATATCTTAGTATATTCCAAGAGTGAGGAAGACCATCAGCAGCATTTGAGATTGGTGTTGCAGACTTTGAGGGAGAAGCAGTTGTTTGGGAAATTCAGCAAGTGCGAATTCTGGCTACAAGAAGTTGTATTCTTGGGCCATGTTATCTCTAGAGAAGGGATTCGTGTTGATCCAAAGAAGGTGGAGGCAATGGTGAGTTGGGAGAGACCAACTACTGTAACTGAGATTCGCAGCTTTCTGGGGTTATCCAGTTATTACCGTCGGTTTATTCCGGGATTCTCTTCTATTACTTTGCCGATGACAAAGCTGATTCGCAAAAATGTAAGTTTGCATGGTCGGATGATTGCGAGGAGAGTTTCAGATTGTTGAAGGAGAAGTTGGTGTCTGCTCCTGTTTTGTCAGTTCCTGATGGCACTGATGATATGGTGATTTATACTGATGCTTCCTTGCGAGGTTTGGGTTGTGTCCTGATGCAGAAGGGCAAGGTGTTTGCTTATGCTTCTCGTCAGTTCAAGCCTAATGAGCTGAATTATCCAGTTCATGATCTTGAGTTGGCCGCAGTAGTTTTTGCATTGAAGTAGTGGCGTCATTATTTATATGGAGTCACATGTGAGATTTTTTCTGATCACTAGAGCTTGAAATATCAGTTTACTTAGAAGGAGCCCAATTTGAGGCAGCGGCGATGGATGGAGTTGATCAAAGATTATGATTGCTCTATTCATTATCATCCGGGGAAGGCGAATATTGTTGCAGATGCGTTGAGCCGAAAGTCGGCAGGGAGTTTATCTTGTTTGCGATGTGTCCGCATTGAAAATTTTTGTGAGATGAGGAAGATGAATGCCATGTTTGCGGTGAATTCGAGGGATGCTCTTTTAGCTCATTTTACTATCAGATCTACTTTCATAGATCATATTCGAGTGGGGCGGGATCATGATGAGCTTCTTGTGTCCAAGAAGAAGTTGGTGGCAGAAGGTTTGGGAGGAGATTTCAGACTTGGCAGCGATGGTATACTTTTGTTCGGGACACGGATGTGTGTTTCTAATGACCCAGAGTTGAGACACAGTATCTTGGAAGAGGGTCACAGTTCTGCTTATACTATGCATCCGGGAGGTAACAAGTTGTATCGTAACCTTCGGAAAATTTTTTGGTAGAGAGATATGAAAAATGATATTGCTGAGTTTGTGGCAAAGTGCTTGACTTGCCAGCAGGTGAAGATAGAGCATCAGAGACCTACAGGATTGTTGCAAAATCTACCGATACCTGAGTGGAAGTGGGAGCATGTCACTATGGATTTTGTGGTTGGTTTGCCGAGATGCA
>NMUG010012229.1:0-10418 GCA_002855965.1 Monotropa hypopitys
GAACTAACCTATTGTTTTCCAGGACTAACCTGCGTTTTAATCACATATCTCATCCAGGCTTATTTATGAAGCCAATGCCAAACATTTCACAGCTGACTCACAGCCTACCAGGTAATACCATTCCATTCATGCAATTCCTATATTTATTATGGCATTGCAAATCTATACAATTTAAGAGGTGATATTCGTACCCATTATTTCCCACATTCGACGTGGCTAGAGAGCACATACATACAAAACTAATCCAAATGAATATACACTGAGCATATTTGTTTCAATATCTATCCTCATATCATGCATTACTATGAGATAGCATAATCCACCCAATTCATGCATACATTCATTCCATGATACTAGTAAAGCATGGATTATAAATCACACATAGTATCACAACCACTTAGAACTTTCATAATAACAAGCACATATTTGAAAAGAGATCTACACACTCACCTTGTGTGCAAGAGTCGCGCTAAGCCTTACTTCGTAGCCTTGGAGGATCCTGGTTCCTCACCTAAATCAATAAGGATAAGTTAAAACTATATCCGACGAAGTTTTACTTCTTAAAACAACTCTGAAGGTAATGATAGCCGATAAGCACAAGTATCAATCTTTTCTACAATCTCGTACGGCCCAATATACCTTGGCGCCAACTTCCCTTTACCCTTGAAATGCATAACTCCCTTCCAGGGAGAGACATGAATGAAAACATGGTCTCCCACCTCAAACTCTAGACCTCGACGATGATTATCTGCATAACTCTTTTGTCGACTTTGACCAATCCTCATTCTCTCCCGAATCAATCTCACTCCATCTGCTGACTGTTGGATTAATTCCGGTCCCAGCAACTAGCGTTCCCCAACCTCACTCCAACAAATAGGGATACGACATCGCCTTCCATACAAAGCCTCATAAGGAGCCATCCCAATACTGGACTGAAAACTGTTATTGTACGCGAATTCGATCAATGGAAGATAATCATCCCACATGCCCCCAAAATCTAGCACACAACCCGTCAACATATCTTCTAGGGTCTGAATAGTTCTTTATGACTGCCCATCGGTTTGTGGGTGGAAAGCCGTGCTGAACTTCAAAGAAGTTCCCAATGCCTGCTGCAAGCTGCGCCAAAATCTGGATGTAAATTTTGGATCCCTGTCACTAACAATGGACACGGGCACCCCATGTAAGTGCACAATATTCTCAATGTATAATCTGGCATATCTATCAGTTGAGTAAGTGACACGTACTGGTAAAAAGTGAGCCGATTTTGTCAACCAATCCACTATTACCCAAATAGAATCACATCCCCGGCTACAACGCGGTAAACCCACCACAAAATCCATTGTAACATGTTCCCACTTCCACTCAGGTATTGGCAAATTCTAAAGAAATCCCGTAGGTCTTTGATATTCAACCTTTACCCTTTGACAAGTCAAACATTTAGCCACAAACTCAGCAATTTCTCTCTTCATCCCCTTCCACCAGAAATTCTCTCTCAAATTTCTATAAAGCTTGTTGCCACCCGGATGCATGGCATAAGCCGAACAATGAGCTTCTTCCAAAATACTATTCTTCAAATCAACATCGTCTGGAATACACATTCTAGACCCAAATACTAGCATACCATCATCCCGAATTTTAAACTCACTCTGCTCCCCATCAAGCACTTGTTGCCTCACCTTCTTTGAAGTATCATCCGAATCTAGGCTTGCCCGTATTTGATCCACAAAAGTAGGACGTACCGAGAACCGAGCCAAAATCGCATTATCATCACCCATGACTAACTCTGCATTCAGTTTCTTCACTTCACAAAAATTCTCAATCCGTGCACATCTGACACACGATAGACTCCTAGCTGATTTCTGACTCAACGCGTTGGCCACCACATTTGCTTTCCCCGGATGGTAGTGATTCGAACAGTCATAGTCCTTGATGAGTTCCATCCACATTTGTTGTCTCAAATTAAGTTCTTTTTGAGTGGACAGATACTTGAGACTCTGATGGTCGGTATAGATCTCACAAGTTACCGCATAGAGATAATGACGCCACTGTTTCAACGCAAAAACCACCGCAGCCAACTCCAAATCATGAACAGGATAATTCAACTCATTGGGCTTCAGCTGACGAGAGGCATAAGCAATAACTTTACCCCTCTGCATCAACACGCAACCCAACCCACGCAATGAAGCATCGCTATAAATCACCATATCATTAGTATCCTCTAGAACTGATAACACAGGTGCAGATACAAGCTTCTCTTTCAAAGTACATAAGCTATTCTCATATTCTTCTGACCATACGAACTTTACATTTTTCCGGATTAATTTTGTCATCGGCAAGGCTATAGCATAAAATCCCTGGATGAAACGGCGATAATAACTAGCCAAGCCCAAGAAAGCGTTGTAATACAGAATCAAGACCCGACCAATAGGATACAAGAGGATCACGTCCGAGATTTGCTGTAACTGCACAGCGCATGCCATAGGGCAACGAAAAGCCAAGCGAAGAAATCTTTCCGAAAGGCTAGCACATGACTAGCAACCAACTCAAGTCACGACGAAGTTCAAACGGGCATGAGAAGAATAAGCAACTTCCAAGAAGCATCTGGTTGCCATGAAAACAACAACTCCAAACTTCAATTTGCAAAGGCCTTTATCGAATCTCGAACGACTTTACCGACTACAATTTATCACGAAGTCACATCCAAGCAAAAGGGATACACTACCGTCGCGCTTACACTCATGTGATAACGAACAAAGATGTTAGGACATCTCACTTTACCGGTAAACACAGGTAACTTAACCTCCTTAAAAGACGGAAACCAGGAAAGTCACAACTATGCCTCGAAGAGTTCATTAAATACTTGGAACAAGCGTAAAATCCTATGGACCAACAAGCCAATCTCACCACAATTTCTCAGAATTTGCATCATAAACCACAAAGATCATGCCACCTACTCTCAAGGGGCTCAACAAGGTGCTAAGAATCGCCGACTAGTGTCGGAACTTCCCAAGACAATTCTACTACGCCATCATGAGACCAAGGTTCTTACCTATATAGCGACAAGGTAAAAGAGACCACTACGACCACCTCAAAGTTCTTCTTCAACCTATCACACGTACCGACTCGACTCTAGCAATCCTAGAGGAGACCACAATAGCACGAAGACTACCGAAGAATGCATCGAACGAGTCAAAGGTAGGGATACCAAGATATCCAACAATTACAAGGCAACTGAACTTGCCATAAGGACCAACACTCGACTTCTCAAGGATGGAGAAACTCAACATCTGCAGAAGGAGACAGAACAAACAGAGTATCAACAAGAAGCGGAACCAAGAGGCAAGAGTGCATCACAAGCACCCAAGCACGATGAAAGAACAATGTAATGACCAAGAAAACCCATGGAGACTAGGTGTCTCCCCACGGTTCCAAGGTTTTCGAACCGAAAGCTCTGATACCAAGTTGTCACGCCCGGGATTTTCAAACCATTTTTTTATAAAACAATTTAAATGAAAGCAGAGGGAAACATCACTTATAGTATCTACACATTCCATTCGGTTCTCATTACATTTCCAACTACAAATGATACAATATGAAAGAAAAGCGGAAGCTAAAACAAATGCCAAACGGCTACAACTGTACTGAATAGAAAGGAGAGTGAGGGTACATCCCACTCTCGGGAGTCAACAAAAGTACCAAGTGAAACCTGCTGTGACGAACCCTGAAAACCCGGAAGCTGACGAAGCTCCAAGCTCAACAATATCCACAAGTCCCAGCAACTACCTGTAGGGGGGACCACAAAGGTCTGAGCAAACCACGGCTCAGTAGATAAACTCCTGACCACTACCAAACATGCACGGGTGGTGCATGCCTAGGAGAGGTCAGCACAAGTAGGAAAGCTGTAAAGGAAAGCAGTAGTAATGGCAACAACGACAGTAGTAAAGTAGAGACAGAGGTACAAGCAGTAAAGCAGTAAAGTGAACGCGAACCGAACTGTAAAGGGGACCGAGCTACGAGTCACCTACTAATTTTCTCAAAGGTAAGAGAGGTAACAGTGTCAAGCCCGAAGGCTAATCCAACTAAATCTCAAGTCGTCACAACTAACTCTCTACTAAGGGCAAGAGGCCCACCGTCAAGGTACAAAGAAACGTAAAGGACCAAGGTATATCGTCGACAAACGTGTCAAAATCCAAACCGTAACCTCAAATGGATACCAAGGTCAGAACCTCTCAAGTACAACTGAAACGACCTCAAATCTCGACTCATCCACCCTTACTACTAAAATCCAACAACACCAAGGATCCACTAAGGATTCCGACCCAATACTGCATCCAAATATCTACTCAAGATGTGTAAACATAGTACAAGGGACAACAAGGAAGGGTATCCACAAAATCAATCGAAAGTGTTCCTTTATTATCCTAAGGATCACACACTATCAAGCACCAATGGTATTCCATTACAAGTCTATTCCAATATGATTTAGAGTACCATCCTTACCTTTATTCCACTTTAAATAGTAATCCGGAATTCCATTACAAGTATAATCCGTTCATGTGTTTTTCATCAATCTAAATACATCTTGGGATCCCTCAAGGTCAAGTACATCCCGCGTTTATTCGGAGTTCATTGATTTAATACAAATCCCGAAATCCCTAAAAATCAAGTACATTCCGTATTTGCATATTTTATTCATTCTTTAGGATAAATCCCGGAATCCCTAAAAATCAAGTACATTCCGTATTTATCCAAGTATCGCTGTAACGTTGATAGGGCAAGGTTGGCCTAGTAGCTCGTCAACACACTAGCCAAACCTAATCCGTCTTCCCCAAAGGCCGTTGGGAGGGCTTACGTAGCCCCCTTTGTGCACAAAGTCGTGGATGGAGCGACCATCCCGGGAATCCCTAAAACTCAAGTACATTCCCGCGTAAGAATATATCAATCCCGTATCGTTGTTACAAATATCATTCTGGAAATCCCTAAAAATCAAGTACATTCCCAGATCGTCATCACAAGTTTACTATGCCGGGAATCCCTAAAGATCAAGTACATTCCCGCATAGAAACAATCCAATTATATTCGTGGTCTTCAATTTCATTCATGAGTCATCATTCCCATTTTCATTTCATGTCTTACATGTGATGGATTCAAGATTATCCAAAGGTGGTCCTCGTAGGATCCATCCCCGTATTGGTTGTACATTGCGTTCATTTCATTCATTTCGTGTTTGGGTGAATCCAACGTCATTCCAACTATTTTGATAAAATAAGCCCAAGGCTAGATCACGTTCCCGAAGGTTACTACGCCCTTACCAAGGAAAACCACACAACCCGTACTACCACCGCAATGACAACCACAATCGTGCTAAGGTAAGGCACCATATCTCAATTCACATGACCGACATAATCTCACTAGTTAGTTCATCTTCCAAACCGTTCATTTAAGTTCATTTCCATTTTCAACACCCCTCAACCGATCGTATACCCAAACTTACCTCATGTGGTTCCTACGGCCATTCTCTCTCCCAAATACTCATTCAAGACTCGCTAAGGACTTTTATCGAACATGTGGCGTCCATAAAACTAAGTGTGACCAACTAACCGCATAACCACCAATCGACATTCACAGCACCTTTAATTCAAATATCGATGCCTATTAACCCAAGTTCAAGTGGTTCTACCACGGGAATTCTAATTTACCGCAAAGATGATACAAAGGGAAACCAATACGAATTATAGCACGAACATGGAAACTAAATACACACACACGCACATGCTTGATAATGATCAAGAATTCACCTACCGGAGCAATCACCGGAAAGTCGCCGGAAAGTCGCCGGAAAATGTTGCCGCAAGCCAATACCGCCAATGCGTAGATCTCCTCGCTCTCTACAACGTTCCTCAAGACCACATCTCCATAGCTCCTCGCCGGAAAGTCGCCAGAGCTCCAAAAATTGCCGGGTGAGTTTGCCAAGTGGGTTGCCGGAAAGCCCTCACCAAGGGGAACAATGTTTCTCCTTGCAACTTCACGATCCAAGCTTCTTAATGAAGCTCAAAAAATTCGGATTTTGGAGGAATAGAGAAAGTATGGGGCTTACCAGAGAGCTTAAGGTGAGGAGAACAAGGTTTTTGGTTATTGCAAATAAAATAGTAGTATAGGACCAGTGGTTTTTTTTGGTATAGGGTTCTCTTCCCTATATCTTTTTTTCCACTTAAATCTTGTGTCTTCTCTCAGTGGCTCTTTACCTCCTTCTTTGCGATTGATGCGTTCATTTGAATTAAATAAATAATCAATCATTTTAATTGCTTAAAAAGGAATAAAATTTAAATAACTCACCTATTCACCCCCCTCTAGGTTAGTTGTGCTTCCGCTCCTATTTTCAATTCGTTAACAGAGAGAGATAAATGAACAAAATACATACATGCTTTATTTGAACCATTTGCAAAACATTAAAAAGAACACATTCACACATAAATCCACTCGCCAATACTTTAAATGAAAATTTCACACAACATTAAACAAGCCGTTTTATTATCTTTTGGTAATAGGTTACCAAAACTTGCGAGCTCTTTCCACTGGTTGCGAGATCCAGTTGGCCAGTTTTTCTCCGGGGTAGGCAAAACGGATTGATTCTGATGATTTACCAGGACTCCCGTTGTGTGGAGGGGAGTTGACAACAGCAACCTGAAGATCCTCAAATAATCTGATAAGTCCCTTCACTGGATCATCTTCTTCCTGGAGGAGGAAGCTAGGAATTGAACAGTTGTAGGTAGGTTCTGTGTCTAGAATTGTGGTACATTCAAAGGATTGTAAACTTGAGGGTTCGTTTGCTTCAATGACCGGGACAGATGGTGCTTTATAGATGGCAAATTCTGGTTCTGCGAAAATGGTGATTAACTGGTTGTTGGCAATGAACTTGATCTTTTGATGCAAGCTGGAAGGGATTCCTGCAGTGATATGTATCCATGGCCTTCCTAGTAGAAAGTTATAGGCTGACGGGATTTGTAGCACTTGGAATTTGATGGAGAATGTGATTGGTCCAACTTCAACTGGTAATTCAATTTCTCCCATGGTTTGTCGACGTGAGCCGTCAAATGCTCTGACCATCATACTGTTATGTTGTTGGGATGAGAAATCAATCCCCAGTCTCTCGAGTGTAGCATGAGGACAGACATTCAATGTCGATCCATTGTCAACCAGAACCCGGGCGACAACCATTCCCTTGGTCTTTACTGCGATGTGAAGGGCTTTAGTATGTCCAGTGCCCTCGAACGGAATTTCTTCGTCGGTGAAGCAAATAGTCCCAGAATTTATGACAGACTCCACCATATCTTGCAATCCATCGGGAGATATGGTTTTAGGGACTTGTGCTTCTTTTAGTATTGTCATTAATGCCTCTCTGTGTGGTTTTGATGAGAGCAAAAGTGATAGTATGCTGATATGTGCTGGAGTTTTTCTCAGTTGTTCAACTATTTCATACTCGCTTTGTTTCAAGGTCTTTATGAACTCCTGGTTTTCTTGTTCAGTGATCTCGGGATGTTCCTTTCCTTTCTTCTTTCTCTCTAATTCAACCGGTGCATAGATTCTTCCTGGCCGGGTCATGCCTCCAATTTTGTTGATTTCTTCTTTGAGGGGTTCTTTACAGGATGTTCGTCGGGATGCCAGCATGGGTCCTGGTAGAGTGACTTGGGATAGTATTGGCAGAGTGACGGTCTTTTTTGAAAATCGAGGACGCTCACATCTGATCATGGCTATGATGGATTTTCTGATGAGGGAGTTCTTTTTGGTTCGGATCATTTCTCCAGGAAGACCAATCAAGCATCGCGGATCTAAGTTATCCGCGTCTTCGGTTATCATATTGATTCCTTGATGATTTGGCAGAGGATTGGTAGTGACATTAGGTGGGGTACGGGTATCTTCCAGGTTGACCTCCCCAGCGTCGATAAGGTCCTGGACCTTGTGTTTCAAGCTTCGACAAGTTTTCGTTTCATGTCCTGTTTGATTTGAATGATAAGCACATTGAAGATCAGCTCGAAAATTTGTCGGAAGAGGATTTGGTGGTGGACGAGCTGGTATGGGAGTTATATGCCCAGAAGAGATCAGCCATTGGTAGACTTCAGCCATTGGGATGGCTAATGGTGTGAAAATTCTGTTGCTTCTCCAATTGTAAGAGGCTGGATTTCTCGCAGGGGTATTTTGTGGTGGGGGAAATGGTGTTGTTTGGTAAATTTGACTCGGTGATCGATAATGTCTGGGAGGAGGATAGTGATGACAGGAACTTCTGATTCTTTGGGTGTTTTCTATGGGAACTTCTTGGCTTGTGAGGATGACCCTGATTCGGTGTGGGTTGATGATTTTCCCAGTCTGGATCCCGTCTTCTATCATTTCCCCTTGCTGGATGATTTCATTGAAGGACCTTCCGATGGAAGTGCAGAACTTTTCGTAGTAGATTCCTTTGCATGTCTGAATGAACATGTGTACATATTTTGAATCTACTAGCGGTGGTTCCACTCGGGAAGCATGATTTTTCTATCTCAGAGCATATTTACGGAATGACTCCTCTGGTTCCTGTTTCATACGGATCAGGAACAGGCGATCGATCGCCATCTCTTCATTATGCCGTTATTGTCGGACGAACCTTTGGGATAGTTCTGTCCAGGATTGGATTTGCTTTAGGTCGAGTCGGGCGAACCAATGGGCGGATGCCCCAGTTAATTTGTGCTAAAAGAGATGCATCATTAATTTCTCTGGATTGGGATAACCGCAAAGTGCCCCAGCGCAGAGGCGTAAATGCGTTATGGGCTCCCCCGTTCCATCGTACTTTGAGAAGTCGGGTATTTTGAATTTAGATGGAAGTTGCATCCGTGGGTAAAAACGCAGGTCCTCAAAACTAGTTGTGGTGTAGGCATTGGGCCCTTGCAAGGATTTCAGAGACTCCTCAAGTTGTCGGATCTTATGGCTTAGATGATCATCGATCTTTCTTCTTTCAGATGTATCATCTGGGTGACTTTCCAAATCATCGTGTTGTTGCGGCAACATTGGTAGTGTTGGGATCATAGTTGATTGGACTGGAAGCACGGGCTGCGCGGATGTTGGATGCATGGGAAAACTTCCGGTAGGTAATATGGGGATTATTCCGGGTGAAGTAACAGGATTGACTGAAATTTGGGCATGGACTGCCCCAGTATTGTTTGGTGTTGCAGCTTGGACTTCGGCTCCGATACATGGTGAGGTTATGGGAGCTTGGCGTTGTGCCCTCAGGGTTTCAACCAAGGACTGCAGCTGCTCTATGGTTCGGCGGACGACCAGATGCTCTTCCATGGGAACCATCTCTGGCTCCTGTCGTGCACGGATTTGCCCATCTTTGGCCATTGCACGAGCTAGTGAGCGGGTCATCCTTCTAGATGCGAATTGTAAATCTACTGAGTGCTCCGTACTTCTACCTATATGTCAACACTAAATTTAGATTAGTAACTTAGGAAAAGACTTTGGGGATTGTGGTGACATGTGGACTTTCTTGTTTATCTTTTAAAACTCATTATCAGACGTAGTCTTCTAATGATATTTTAAATGACAAACCTTTCTTTTGGAAAATGGTGAATAGAAGGTCCATAGTCTAACTTTACCACAGTCCCCAAAGAGGTCAATTTTTTTGGAAAACGTTTTTGTGGAGGATTAACAGAATGCAAGTAAGGACTCCCTTCAGTATGCAATGTTTCCTAATATAACAGGGTTTTGGTTTTCGACTCTTTTTCAGGCTTTTCTATATGCATATGCAGCTGTGCAGGGTAAAGGTTTAAGGTTCCCAAATCTTCAGACCTCCGGCCCCGTGAGGGTAACCATCTTTGAGTCGGTGATTTGGTTGGGGTGCCCTTTTCCACGGCGATAAACCATAATCGCGAAGCTTACTTCAGGCCCCTGGGGGTAAATAGGTATCATCCATTCGGCACGGTCATGATCTCCGATTCGAATGGGTAATGATGCAAATGATGTATGAAAATCGACAATGCAGTAAAATAAAATTTTTGTCTTTGAAAAAGGGAAGGGAGTCCTTAACAAATGAAATATAAATATAAACAAGCAATTTCTTTTTTTTTTCGCGTTAGCTCCTTTTTGTTTCGCGTTAGCTCCTTTTTTTACAACCTGTATTATTCCTGAAGAGATCACACCAAATCGGATATTAGTAATGGGCCGAGAGAATGATTCGAATTTTGGTTAAAGGTTAATTTTGAAAAATTGAGAATCCGAAATCCTCTTTGAAATCCCCAGCGGAGTCGCCAGCTGTCGCGCCCCGAAACTTTTCTGGTCTTCCCCAACCTTCTTCCTACGACGGCGGTCGCAAAGGAGGTCGTGTGCAAGGGGGAATTTCCGTACTTTATTTTTTTTCGTTGGCTTGAATGCGACGGGTTTATGTTGTG
>NMUG010012230.1:0-10418 GCA_002855965.1 Monotropa hypopitys
TAAAAGATTTAATTGAGAATATTATAAGTTACGAGAGAGATAGTTATTAAGTATTTATTGAAAATGATAGACTATTAAATATGAAAATAAAATTTGAATAAAGAATATGGAGGAATTTGAGAAAAAAATAATTTCAAAAGATTATAGTAATTATGAAAGAATTTCACTGATAAATAAGGAAATTAGAGTTTGTTAAAGAAAGTGGAATTTTCAGAAATAAATTAAAATTTTGAAATGAGTCGTTAAAAGAGTTTACTAGTATAAAATGGAAATGATATAGAAATAGATTAAAATGAAATAAAATAGGAATTTAAGTATATTGTGTATAATTAGCGATTTTTGGATTCTTATGGAATGTTTATGTGGATTGTAATAGGACCAGAGAATTCTATGTCAGCGCCAGCATCCTATAGGGACTAGCAGTATTGGATAGTCTGTATTTAGATTCAAGTGAGTACTTTTTTTGAAAAGCAAAATTGTATTAAAATCCATAAAAAAGACCACAATACAGCAACACCCACCAGCAAAGATACAAAAATACCTCCATCCACCCCCACACTCAAACCACTCCTCACTCTACCAAGCAAATAAACAACAAGAGAAAAAACAGTCCAAATGTACAATAGGCTATTGGACGTCTGGGCCACAACAAAGACAGCCTAACCTACCATACACGAAAAAACACCCAGTGCGGGAAAGTGCAAGATCCTAAATACTACATAGACTACCAACCTATCTGCCAACTATCCAGTCACTTACCATCCTACCTGCCACTGCAAACAGCCATACCTGCCACAATATCCAGCCATACATGTGACAAAGCCCAACGGCCTCACCTGCGCACCGCCAATCCTCACTCTGGGGGACTAAACGTGCTCTACCGCCACATAAAGCAAACTGCCATTATAACTGCCTCCACCAAAATCTGCCATCCTAAGCCTCCTACAATGCTAGAATTTCCTAGCCACCCGAGTTGAACCTCACCAACAAAACGCTATATGGACAAGCTGATCCTAAGTTTTCAACCTTCAGTCACACCCAAAATATAACAAGTCCTAGACAAGAAGAGTAGTGTAATGACACATCCCAAATATGACATCAAGAGAACTAAACATCCACGAACTCCTAATAGACACAAGAATTTCCCAGAAAGTAAACTTGGCCTACAATGCCATCCACCCCTGCGAAACACCCCATGACGGGGACATTATAAATTAGAGAATATATATTTGTAATTCTATATTTAATGTTTTGTTCTTTTTAAGAGAATTTTGGAAGTAAAATTGTCATGGATCAAGTAAGTTTCGAAAGAATTGGAAAAAAGGGAGATTTTGTGACAAAAAGAGAAATGGTAGAGAAAATTGAATGAATTAAAAATGAGAATTTTGTGAATTAAAATGAGGTAAGTGAATTGAGTGAATATTAAAGTAAAATTAGGGGAAAGGCTTTGTGAATAAAGAGAAGTGTAGAATTATGATAAATTGAAAAAGGGAATTTTGATGAAAGTGAAGTTTTGTAACAAATAGAATTAGTGATTTTGACATAAAAAGAAAGGAATAGTTTTGGAAAATAATAAATTAAAAATATGGATTATCATGTTATTATAGACATGAGGGTCTGCCCAAGGTTTGAGAAATATTAGTGTAGTGAAATGGATTTGGGTCATTCTTCATGGTTTGAGAAATACTGGAGTAATCATTGATCAGGGCCAGGCTCCAGGGTCTAAGAAATACTGGAGTAGTCATTGATGAGGGACTACTGCTCATGGATCTGAGAAATGTTGGAGCATCGATATGAGACAGGATGTAATGAGAAGTTGTATATTGATGGATCCATTATTCAATCTTTGTGATGTTGATGAGTTTGATGGATCACTTACGATCCTCTGACAGATTTTATGATGGACTTATGTTGGATTTTACAATGAGAAAAATGAAGAGTTTTGAAATGAAAAAAAATAAATGGGAAAGATGATTTTGAGAATAGATGTAAATAAGATGAATTTTATGGTAAAAAAAGTGGGAAATGTGGTTTTGGAAGAAAGAAAAAATTATGATTTTGAAAAGGAAATGAATTCTAGAAAAGGAAATAAAGAAATAAAAAAGTAATGGAAAAGGAAAAAGGTAATTATGAAAGAAACGGATATGAATGGAAATGGAGTTTCTTGAATAATTGATGAGTGAGGTAGTGAAAAGGAATATAAGAAAAGAATATTTTGAAAGATAATATAGGTTTGATTAAAAGGTAAAGAAAATTAATTGTCGAAATAACTAAAGAATGGAATAAAGAAAGGAATTATATTTTGGATAGATTGTATGATATGTTTTTGTAAGAAATGGAGAAGTGATTTTTAAAAGATA
The DNA here is from genome assembly GCA_002855965.1 of Monotropa hypopitys. Taxonomy (NCBI): domain Eukaryota; kingdom Viridiplantae; phylum Streptophyta; class Magnoliopsida; order Ericales; family Ericaceae; genus Monotropa; species Monotropa hypopitys. The sequence goes on from NMUG010012230.1 coordinate 2,361, forward strand.
TTTTAGAATATTGGTATAAGAATTAAACAGAAAGATTTATAAGAGTCTTAAAGATAATGAATTTTTAAAAAGGAATGGGTTTTAAAAGTAGATTTATCCATAGTTATTTTTATTTCTCTTATTTATACTATTCCATAGTATTTACTTAGTTGTTTGCTGATGCATTTTTATGCACCTTCTTTCTAGGTGATCGGGTCTAGCGGTTGTTCACTGTCCCAACTGCAGAGGTGTTGGAGAGTTTTTCTTTGTTAGTTAGTGGCGAGTTTATGGTATTAGTTTTTAGAGAGTTCCATTTTATCTCAGATGCACCTTTATGTACTCAGTTTATACAGTGATGTGGGTTGGGTCAGGGCATGTTGCCCAGTATGTAGTTGGCAGATTATATTTTCAGCACTTTGAGATCAATCATTTCTTATTTCAGTTATTTATATTGAGAGTTTGGGTTGTCTTATGCTTTTACGTCATTCTCTTAGGTAATTTGCTTTATAATTATCCGAATTGAGATGTGACACTCTCTCTTGGGGTGGAAGAACTTTCTCCACTTTCAAGGATCAACTTTTTTAGGTTTTCTAGAAAGTCCTCATCCAAGGCATGAATGGTAGTAGCATCATTAGGTAGGCAAGGAATGGGTTTTGGGTTATGAAATAAGGTGATAAGTAGGTCAGGATCAAAAGGCGTCTCAGTAGAGGTGGTGATGAGGTTGATTCTAGATCCTTGGTTTGTAGTACCTGATTCGAAAATGATAAAACAAGGTTAGTAAAATAAAATTTAATTGTGTTATAAAAACAAATTTTGAGGATTAAAAATGAAAGAAGTACAAATTTGATGGATAATTGCAAGTACTAGAGAGTTGGAGGGGTGAGAATGTAATAAACCAAGAGTGTGAGAGTCAATTTGATGGTTTTGTCTCAAAATTGTGTAATAAGTGTTGTGCTCTCATTCTTATGACTTGAGGTGGCAAACTAAGGAGACATCGTTTGAGAACATTATATCTTCGCTAAAGGAGAAATTGTAAAAGAGAAAGAGAGATGGGTGTTACATTTATCAAACATACTCAATCTACTTCTTTTCACACACTCTATGTTCATAAATTTCTTGAACATCTTTTCCGACTCTCCTGGCCCTATCCACCAAGTCTGCATAATCCCTTTCACGGATAGGTGTCAATCTAGTGGCAATTGTCGATGCCAACCCACTCCTAAACCGACGACATTTCTTTGCATCAATATCAACTAAATCAGTTGCATACCTAGACAATAATGCAAACCTAGTCTCATAATCCACAACTGATATATTTCCTTGTTTAAGGTTTATAAAAGTAGCTTCCTACTCAAAATGATAACTAATATCGATCATTAAACCCCTGTACAAATATAGCCCGAGTTTCAACAAAATGACTAATTTTACAATCCCTTATCCTCATCACAACCTTACAATCACATTGTACAAAATTCTTTTCAAATAATTACAAACCTCAACTAGGCAAAAAAATATTAACTCACGTCTAGACTTCCACAAAGTTTAATAGCCCGGACTTGTAGTGGACTAACTCGTCTATGAATGTCTTGTGTCTGGATTTACAGATAAAAAAGAATAAATACAAGAAATCTAGGAATTCGTTAGTTATAGGAAATGTATATCAAATAATTGAAAACAAGGATTAGCAAGTATGAGATGCAGGTATCATACTAAATCCCATCTATTCAATTTGTCAATTGTTTTCTTCAATTATTATTCTTATTTATTAAAGGGCATCACTCGTCATTCGATGGTTACTCAACGATATTGTTCTACCACACTAGGCTTACCGGAGTCCAACCATTCATAGCTCTATCTAGCAAACGCGTCCACTTGCAATAAATGATAACGTTCAATAAACACAGTCTCGATGACCAGCAGTCTTGATGACCAGCAGTCTCGATGACCAGATTCTCTTATTATCATTTCACAGTCTCGATGACCAACTTTCTTTTATTCCTTAGACTCAACGTCTACTGATTTCATTTGTTTTCCATGTCCAAGGAATTCATAAGGGAAGACCCTAATCATGCTTGTCTAAATCTCAAATAAAAATATTATGAATAATAACACATTGCAAGATCAATTGAACTCCAAGTAGGAATCAACATGTTGTTTAATAGTAAATAAGGTATAATATGAACATTCAATCATGCTTGTTCACTTTCAATCAAAGAATAACACATTTGCGTAAATTAAAAGATATACATGTAATTAACGAACTAATTGAACTAATTTACGGATTCGCTTTGCTTTTCAGAAGCCTGGAGTGCGGTGGCTTCCTTTCTTGAAATCATTCTAAATCAATTAAAAATGATAAAAATTCTTTTAAGCTCCAAACTTAATTCCTTTAAAACTTTCTTAATAACCTTAATTTTTGTTTTAATATCTCCAAAACTCTTTTTCTCTGATCTTATAATGATCCTTAATCCCCTTAGGCACACTTAGCATTCACCCTTTAAAACTAGGTTTTCATCCCTTCTGATCGATATGGGACTAGTACCGAACTAGTATATTTCCCAATATATCAGTCAGTATGCCGATTATTTAACTCTCGGGAAAATTTCCCCAGCCAAAAGTTTATTGAAGACCGGTATATCGGGCAGTATATCGGTCTACTACCGGTTCTTGGTGTTCTGCCCAGAAAAGCTACAAGAAAACTCTTGAAAAGTGTTTCTAATATCAAATTTTACTGAAAATACACATGTTCTATCAAATTTTAACCTTCCATCATCAAAATAAATATCAAAGCCTCTTTAAAACATGTCTTGATCATTACCCAACAATATGAACTTAACAAGTTTGTGTAAAAATCCATCCCCGTTATTATTCCTCAAAATTTATGGTTTATACCACAACTTAAGACCTAAGAATCAAAGAAAAACTTACCCTTGAGAATTGATTTTCCAAGTTTTTCTCCCAAGACTTCTTCTCCCCTCTCTTTCATTGTCTCATAGACTGATCTCTAAAGGTGACAAAGACCACCTCTAGCAATATCTTTAAGAAAAATCATTCCATGCTTCATCCCACATCCTAAGTACGGTACAACTAACTCGTAATTACCTAACTTTACCTTTTATCTCTTATAAATTTCTTCTTTTACTTTAGTCTAACTATTTACCAATCCTTCTCAATTTTAATCAAATCACAACAATTTACTCACATCTTTTAGTTTATTCTTATAAAATTTAATGAATTTTCTCTAAACTTGATTTTTTATATAATCTCGATAAAATTTTGAACGGGTATTACACATTGCATCATGTCTTTCATGTTGTTGGAGACTATATTGTTGTGATCTTGTGCATCACAAGGTGTGTACAGTCGCCCAAAAAGAACAGGAACCCTGAGATGAAGACGATCCCAAAGGTCCCGCACAGACTCTATCGATCGTTCTGGATGAGAGTTATGAGTTTGGTTGTGGTTCTCACTGTGCTCCTGAGGATTCCTAACATCCTTCATGTCGTCTGGTTATCGAGGTGGATCCTTCTAATCCATGCTGGCTCGATAGACCTCTCCATATACAAGAGCCATCCTTTGATCTCCCACCGATCTAGAGCGTCCATTCTTGTCCTGTGTGTGACTTCTTTGTGGCTTTCTCACACGCCTCTGTTCTTAATTTCGATGTCCATCATGGTGGGTTGCCTCTTTCTATCTTCGTTGTGTAGGGTGTCTCCTTAGCTTCTCGACCTCCCTTTCCAAATGTCTAATCACCTAGTTTAGAATGCGAACAATCTCTGTCAAGTTCTCATCCCTCACAGATTTGGATCCAGTTTTGGAATTAGAAGGGGTCCAAAATGATGAGAGAGAGAACGACTGTCCTCATTAAGGGACCACGTCATCCCTTTGACGGTGGGTCTCATCCACCTGCATATTGCCATTGGCCCTTTGTGTGCTCCCGGTGACTCCACATGGTGCATTGTTGTACCCATATAGGCCAGAAACATCTCCACGAGGGACTGATATGCATTGATGAGTGTTCTTGGGCTTTTCGGTGCTGGTGGTCGATAAGAGTGAGCAGATCTCACTGGTTTTCCATCAATGACATGCTTTTCAATTGTTGGAGTTTCGTAGTCTCTTTCTAACATCGCTTACAAACAAATCTGCTCTGATTCTTAACTTATATTTTTTCATAGATGGCATCAATTGTGTGGGTAAAAATCAATGAATTACCTCGCAATATTCATGAATGAACTTTGTTGATTTTCACGTCTTTACTCAACTGCAAACTTATCTCTTGACTCACAAAGAAAGAGTTATAGTACCCAATCTCTCTGATGATTAAATTCAAACTCAATCAAGAAGAACTCTAAGAACAAAACAACTCTCTCAAAATTTATGTATGCACAAAATAGCATATAACTTCTTTTAGAACTTAGATTTTGTTTATAGAGAGAATCATCAATTCTTAGAGTCCTTAATTATTAATTTCTCATAAATAATCAAAATTCGATCATAATTTTAAATCCCAATCTCATAGGATTCTTTCGCGTTTATCAGATGGTTCCAAACACGTGTCCGAATATGTGCAGGTGTGTTTGTATCCATATGTTTAGTGATTTTGACTGCAGGAGTCTAAACCATTAACACAAAGTCACATAAACGAGGGTTAGAGACCGTACTCTTTAAATGTACTCAAAATACAAAGGGGATTCCAGTATAATACAACAGGGGTTATGGTCATCAAGAAATAAAACTTAAGCCACACTTGAAACACTACGTAATGCAGAGAACCATATATATATATATATACATATAAAGTCAAATTCTAACATTACCAGCATGGAAAATATATCCCCTGTCAAACAAGGAAAGAGAAGTTTAATACACAACACCAAGGAGAGACACAATAGAACTGAAAGTTAAACCTCCAGGGTGGTTGCTCCATTTGCTTATTTATTTACTAATGGGATAAACAAGTTCCAAAAGGCAGATGAATTCTTCTCTTAGCCCATAGCATACTTGTGAGTCCAAGATCGAGCAGTCATCTCGTACTTAGCTCTGTCAGTCTTGTACGTATGGGCAATCTCAGGCACTAAAGGATCATCAGGGTTCGGGTCAGTAAGAAGCGAACAGATTGATAGCAGCACCTGCCAACCACAGAAGTATAAGTGAGAGATTATAAACATTTGAGTATTAACATATCATTTACGACGGTACCAAAACAAACTATCAATCTTATAGGAGTGCTAACAATGAGCACATTTACCTTCGAAAGCGTAAGAGCCGGGCTCCACTGTTCCTTGAGAATGTCAAGGCAAATGCTACCATTGCTGTTAATGTTAGGGTGGTACACTTTCGTTTTGAAAGAAACCTGCCAAACACAAAATCATGAGTTTTTCAAAGAACAATCCGACCAGCACAGAAGCATCCAACTCTAAGGTTGCAAATGGTATAATGGCACGGGTGAACAGTGAAACCCGTGTGAGTAAAAGTTTCCACAACCATGACTACAAGCCCAAGCCCAGCCCAACACAAACTTAACTACGTACTAACCAGTAACCATGCATGCAAATAGACATGAATACAAGGAGAGGTCTTGAGAGATGAAAAAATACGCTTAACATTCTTCATTGAACAACGGACGTGTTATTACCTTTGGTGGCTTGAATGGATAATCCGGAGGAAAGTGGATAGTAACAAGAAACACACCGCCTGCAAATGGGCTGTCTGCAGGGCCCATAATTGTTGCTTGCCAATGGAACATGTCATCACCAACAGGACCTATACCAATTTAAACTTCTAACTTAAACCCACAACTAAAAATTTTTCTGATAAGAGGGTAAGACGTCATACTATCAAAGAGAAGAAGTTAAAAAGGATTTCTGAATCTCCCATATACATTTTCCACTAGAAGTTGAAAACATTTGTCTTAGGCTAAGTTTGGTGATAGCCTGGTAAGAATCTTTAATGGCGGGATTACCAGCGTCCAAACTGAACCACCTTAGGTACAATCAAACGATTCCGCCACAGAACACACCAAGTTGTTATTTAACAAATCACACTACAAAGCATAAAAATATACAATTCTACACCAGTGTCTTTACAAAGAAATCAACACATGCATGTCAAGAGATTATTCAAGTGAAACAACCAACCAACTGAAGAACTCTCACATTCAATATAGACATCAACCCAATAATGCACAATCCTTCTTACTGCAAAACAATATAAGACCAAGCCAAATCAAACTGAGCCTTGAGTTCCAATCAATTGGGGTCGGCTACATGAATCCTTTTTTTCCAATGTGCTTTGTCGAGTGCATCATGTTCCGTTATACCTAATAAATTTAAATCCTTACGAAATACTGCTTCTAAAGTCAATTTAGGTCTACCCCTCCTTAGTACTATCATCTATCATAATCATATCACTAATCCTAACTACTACATCAACAAGTCTATGGTAGATATATCCAAAACACCTTAATCTATTTTATCATATCACAGTTTCCAACGACGCTACCTCTACCATATCGCGAAGGTTTTCGTTTCTAATTCAATTTCTCAAAGTTTTACAACATCCATCGCAACATTCTCATTTCAGTGACACTCATCTTACTCACATGTTATTTCTTAGTCGTCCAACACTCTGTATCGTATAATATGGCTGGCCTTATGACAGTATGGTAGATTTTCTCCTTCAACTTTGCAGGTATCCTATGATCACATAACATTACCGCAACACTCATCCACTTAATCTATCCAACTTGAATTTTGTGCATAACATCCTCCACAATCTCTCCATCCTTACTAACAATTGAGTCAAGATACTTAAAATGCTCACTTCTTGATAATTCATGATTTCAAAAGGCCACTATATCAACATTAGTATTTTGGCTATCACTAAATTTACAAACCATACTCTGTCTTACTCCTATTCATCCTAAAACATTGTCTCCAATGTTTATCTCCAAATTTCTAATTTGGCATTAACACCTCTCGCAGTTTTATCTACCAAGACAACATCATCTACAAATAACATACATCATAGGATATCATTCTGAATGGGTCTAGTCAATTCGTCCATCATTAGAGCAAAAAGATAAAGGCTCAAAGTAGACCCTTGATGTAATCCTACTATGATTGGAAATTCACTTGCTTCCCCTACATGAAATCTAATAGTGGTGGCAGCACCTTCATATATGTCCTTACTTAACCACATCAATATATTCTCTTGTTATGCACTTTCGCTCTAAGACCCACCATATAATATCTCTACTACAAAACAATAATCAACTAAAATCCTTCATGAAAGGAATATTGTTTGAATTAACATGGGGCATAGATAAATCAACCATCATAATGTGGGGTAGGCGGCCGCTAGCTCAAGAGAGCAAGAAATATCCAAGTTCTAACTTCAAAGAAAGCAAACCACTATATGCCGCTGTAAACATTAATGTCGACACATTCCTCAATTTCTAAATCGAAGTAGACAAAACTGTGACATGGATAAGAGTCGAGTGCAAAAAATTGGATATTAGTAAAACCCTATGAAGCATGGGTACTCCGAAATGGTGTTGTATGAGTACCGGGTACTCTGTGGGTACAGGCACGGGAATGGGTACGGCAAAAAGTACCTGGTACAACAAAAAATTACCCGGTACTTTTTATCATAATTGGTACGGCATGGGTACTTCGGTGGGTGCGTTTGGGCAAAATTTTAATTTTTAAAACATTTCAATGGCTAAATGCATAGTTATCATAATCGTACGATTCGATTCGATTCGGTATGCACGCGATACGAATCGAAGGGGTGAATCGCAGGGTGTAGTGAATCGTAAAGCGAATCTGCCAAATCGTAGGTGAATCGGGCGAATCGTATGAATCGAACGATTCACTTCGATTCTGAACTCTATTGGATCTGGGTTGGGTTCTCCTTAATGGGTCGGATTCTCCTTATATGGGTCGGGTTTGGGCTTAAAACGAGTCTTTTAAAATTTTTTGCCATCACATGCAGTACCCTTCCCCTACACCCCGACATTTCTGCTGTTCGACCCCCCCTCCCGCAAACCCTACCTCTATCTCGCCTTTGTCTCTCTCG
>NMUG010012231.1:0-10418 GCA_002855965.1 Monotropa hypopitys
GGTCGACTCGATCGATTCTGGGTTTGATTTGATTGATTTCGGGGAATGAGTCAAAATGGGGTATCAACAGCTGCCCCTCTTGTATATTTTTGCACAGCAATAATAGACAAAGACAAAATATACGTTATTTTAATTCACAGCGTATGTTTTTTGAATTTTTCTAGACTCCTCTGCACAGTTTCACATTCTTTGGATGAATTAGCAAAATTTTCTGACTTTATTTTGACACAAATCTGACGTCGCGTAGTCAGAGATCAGAGCAGCAGAGCGCATTTTTTTATTTTCTTTTTTCCAGACCCAGAACGTGCCAAAACTGCTTTTGGGTTTTGTGCTTCGACGCCTCTAGTTTCGGGGCTGCTTTTACGTCATCGATGATGTCACTGTCGCACCTATAGGTGCAACAGGTTGCTATTTAAAGAGAGGCCGCATGGTCTTCTTCCTTACTTTGTTCTTCGCCCAGAAATATTTCTAAATCTTCTACAAAAAAATCCAGTCGCGACAACTTACATTCCGGTGATCTGTTCTTCCGTCGATCGATTTTCCGGCGAGTATTTCACCGGCGATTTCTTCAAATAAGCCTTTGATTTTTTTTTTGTATGTATTTTCTTCTGTTATACTTCCTGCACATTCATAGGATTTGACTATTTTCAAGTTATACACACTTATTTTGCATAATTTTTATATTTCTAGCCGTTATGCCACCCGTTCGTGCGCAAATTTTCACTACTTTTTTTAGGAGATTGGAAATAAGGATCGGAACGCGAATTTTCAAACAATTATAAAATTGAATGAGATGACTTTAGACAAAACATCAGGAATTATTTTGACGATAAGGATTCAAAAATAATTTAAACAATTTTTTGTTTTGATAGAAATTTGAAATGAGTTGACACTCTGATTTAACAGATTTAATCGATTTTGAAAAGTTCACCTCGTTTTAGGATCCGATGAAAATTTAATTAAGTTTAAATTTTTGTTTCAGAAATTAACGAAAGTAAATGGGGTCGATCATTCCCATGTTTTGGAATTGATAGAGATTAATTAAATCAATCAATTTTTTATTTAGGAGTTTGACGAAAATGAATTTGAGTCGGGCATTCCCTTACTCAGGAGCTGACGAAATTTAGTTTTGAGCCTTGACATTCCCACATTTGGGAATCGACGAAAATTTAATTTGTAGTCAGACGTTCACTTTTTTAGGAACCGACGAAAACTAAATTTTGAGTCAGACGTCCCCTTATTTAGGAACCGAAAAAAATTGATTTTGAGTCAGACGTTCCCCTATTTAGGAACCAACAAAAACTGAATTTTGAATCAGACGTTTTCCTATTTAAGAACCGACGAAAATTTGATTTTGAGTCAGACGTTTCCCTATTTAGGAACTAACGAAAACTTGATTTTGAATCAGACATTCTCTTATCTAGGAACCGACAAAAACTGAATTTTGAGTCAGACATTCCCTTATTTAGGAACCGATAAAAACAGAATTTAAAGTCAGACGTTCTCCTATTCAAAAACCGACGAAAACTGAATTTTGAGTCAGACGTTCTCTTATTCAGGGACCAACGAAAACTGAATTTTGAGTCAGACGTTCCCCTATTTAGGAACCGACAAAATTAAATTTTGAGTCAGACATTCCCTTATTTAGGAACTGACAAAAACTGAATTTAAAGTCAGACGTTCCCCTATTTAGGAACCGACGAAAATTTGAATTTTAAGTCTGACATTCCCCTATTTAGGAATCGATGAAAATTTGAATTTTGAGTCTGACGTTCCCCTATTTAGGAATCGATGAAAATTGAATTTTGAGTCAGACGTTCCCATATTTAGGAACCATAGAAAAACTGAATTTTGAGACAGACTCCCTTATTTAGGAACCGAAGAAAACTGTATTTTGAGACAGACTCCCTTATTTAGAAACTGACGAAAACTAAATTTTGAGTCAGACGTTCCCCTATTTAGAAAGTAACGAAAACTAAATTTTGAGTCGGACGTTCCCCTATTTAGGAAACGACGAAAATTGAATTTTGAGTCAGACATTTTCATGTTTAGGAACTGACGAAAATTTGATTTTGTATCAAACGTTCCCCTATTTAGGAACCGATGAAAACTAAATTTTGAGTCAGATGTTTCCCTGTTTAGGAACCGACAAAAACTATATTTTGAGTCAGACATTCCCCTATTTAGAAACCCTTCCCTGCTTACGTCCTCAATGTGTGTTTTAATAAAGAGGTAGTCCGAAGCGTAGGGTTAGAATGTGCGTAGCATAAAACTCGGGAAGTCCGAGGTCGGTTTCACATTGAGGTGATTTTCTAATGCTTTGATATTATTTCTTCTTGGAATGTTGTTTGTTATGAGGCTATAGGTGGCCAATGAAGTTTTTGGAAAGATTGTTGATTTAAACTACAAGATTAAATGACAAATTTCTAGATAAAAAGAAGGAACGGTCTTGGATTTGGGTATCTAGGCTCATGGGTTTTGCAAGTCTCCATAAATCATATGGATTTAACAATGGAAAACGGCGATTAAAGCTAGACCTATTCTTAGATTTCTAACATAAACCATAAATCAAACCCAAAGAAGGACATCGCTCCAAGGGTTGATTGTGACAAGATTATTGCCCACAATCAATCAAGAAGATAACACTTCTTTGTTTTGACCAAAAATAGAAGAAATAATCCGAATAGAATCTAGCATTCAACCACAAGTATTAAAATAATATAAAACCCATAAACCCTAAAACCCTAGGCCAAGACCATTCCTATGAGATTTACTCACTCATTGCCATAAGAACTTGATAAAAAGGAAAACAAGATTGCATTTAAAAAGGAAATACTAACAATGAAGTGAAAATAGAGTTTACAAACTTACTCAAGGTCTTACCAAAATCAGGAGAAAAGATGGAAGAAAAATCTGTAGAAAACTTCCCTCTCTAACACAAAAATGGAAGGAAAATGAAGAACTAGAGAGAGAGAGAACTAGAGCTAAGAGATAAACTAAAAATGTATCCAAAATGTGTGTGTGAGTATCGTCCCTCCCAATACAAAAAGTAAGTGTATCTTGCATGCCTATGTCAGATTCCCCTACAAAACATTACCCCAAATTGGGGTTTCCAAAGTTGTCCCCTCCAATATAAAAAATATAAAAAGTCTGTCGGATTTATCCAACGGTGACCGGTCGATGAAGTTAGCTCGACCAGTCGAGACCTGTAAATCGCTCAACTATTTTAGCTAGACCGGTCGACGAAGTACCAGTGTACCGGTCGTGGGCAGAAATTGTTCCAGAGGAAAATCAACTGTTTTAGCTTGACCGGTCGACGAAGTACCATTGGACCGGTCATGGCTTGAAAATTCCTTTTTCTTCACAAGCAACTTGAATTTATCACCAACATATTCTTGATCAAGCTCCGCAACATTGTCACCTCTAAAATCATCATTTTCAGCTGTAATTCACTATAACATCGAGAATACTACCAAGCATGGCATAAAATGGAATAAACGAGAATTTATTAGTTAAACACATCCAATTAAGGGAGAATTAGCCTAAGAATATACAATATTCTCGGCTAACCACAACCCCCAACTTGAACATTATTCATCCCGAACAATAGAGACATTACTAACGATCAACATCCACAAACCACGAAAATTTAGAAATGTGTCCAAGATAGTATCACACTAATCAATTCACTATGTAGATGATGACTTTGTAAAAATGCCCCAAGAGCCAACAAGTTCAAGCATGTCTTGATTTCAAATCTCACAAAGATAGTACATTTCACTCAATCATATTCACACAAAGATAATTGGGCATGCCATAAACTAAATGAAAGAATACCATCACAGGTTAAGCACAAGACAAACAACAAACAAGAACGAGTCAAATAAAGCATCACAAATAACATCGATAAACCAAAGTAATTTAAGTGTTCACCAATTCACAAACCATAGTTCAACGAGGTCTTCTAGGCTTGTAATGACTGTCGGGTTCAACAAAAAGGAACGACACCAAAACTAGGTACCAGCACATTGGGGCTCGGTAAGGGAATCATTCCCGGCACCTAGACAAAACAAAGCCACATCCGGCTTTACTACTTTCTAAAACGACACAACCACTAACAAAAAATAGCAACTGACACTTATTTTTATTTTTTTAACTTCATTCACCACCATCAGGTTCATCAGCCGCATCCTCCTCCTCATCATCCTCAAAACGCACACCGGTCCTTTCTTCCTCTCTTCCGATACACCAACGAAGCTACCTAAGAATTTTATTTTGCTTCTTGTCATTCATGACCAGCTTCTTCTCAATCCTCACTTGTCGGCGACGTATGAATTCATGTTGTTCATAGAGCGCATCCTGTCGCGCAACCACAATTTCGAACCATTGCTCGATTCAATCAGCTTGACCCCTTGTCGTCGGCCTTGATTCCGCAAGCTCTACCAAATCAGCTGGATGGGATAATGATTTGATCTTCTTCACCGAGGATAATGTGATCGCCCCTAGCATTCCCAGCACCATTTTGTCGCTACCCTTGGGATTACAACCAGACATCATGCAAAGGGAAGTAATCATCGCTGGAAAAGGGATATTACTAGCCGAGTTGCCCTTAGACTAAAACAATCCCATTTGTTCCCACACATACAATGCCCAATCAACAACCTCTTCGCCAGAACCAAAGTCAAAGATAAGATCACCATCTGTTTTCACTGGGGTCTTCTCCCGGCAATAGGGACTAAGGTTGTACGAGATGATTTTGTTGCTTAAATAGTACAATTCCTTTAGTCTCCCCGCCACATATCGATTGTAGTACGGGTTATACACATTGTCCTCATCCGTTATGGTTTCAATGATATTGTCTAAAGTCTTATCCCACAAAGGAGAAGGGTAGGTGATAGTGCTCAGTTGTGGCCGAGTATAATGAAGATATCGTGCAATGACATCCAGGGTAATTGTTACGGTTATCCCCGCCACATATGAGTCAATAACAAATTTTTCATGTACCTCCATATTCTCATAAAATGTAGTTACCAGCAAGGGTCGATAGCCATCGACTTGATGGCAAAACAAGATCAAACCTTGGAAAGCCAATGTACCCAAAATGGGATTATCTTCGAGTGTAGCTCTGTCCACCTGTCGTTCACACTTAAAATTCCTCGACCCCAACTTCTTGATCCAGAGTTTCTTTTCTTTAGCCTTTTGGGCCTCCGCATCTGCCTTAGATTTTTTTCGGCGCTCGGTAGCCTCAACCTCCAAATCCATCTCCTCCTCAACAGCTGAGGACTCAGCTAGTAATGCTTTCCCCCTTCTCTTTATGGGATGGCACACGAGAAGATTTGGTACGTGCCATTTCTATAATTTCCAGTAACAATGTAGAAAAATAGAAACAGATTTTGACCCAAATGCACAAGAATTACCTGAACCAACGGAACCAATATCGTACCATTCGCAATAGCCAAATCGCTCTCCACACAACGGGTTTCAGATGGTTTAGTGAGCTAGGGTTCAAGGAATTCGGATTTGGACATATGGGGGTGGGGGAAATTGATTCAGTGGTGTAGAAATGGGGGATTAGGGTTTTAATGGGGAAAGAAGGAGAGGGGTTTGGGTAGAGGAAGAGAGAGGAACGAATCTGAGGGAGAGAGAGGGAGACAGAAAGTTTGAGGGAGAGAGAGGGAGATAAAAAGTTTGAGGGAGATTACGAAGGGTTTTTTTTCGCAGGGCTCAAGAGAGTGAATGGATGGGTGTGGTAAAAAGAATTCGACAGCCTGTATATATTTTTATTCAAAATTCTCCAGGCGCAACCGGTCGGCGACATACAGTGTACCGGTCTACGACGTTTTGCTTCTTAAAATGGCTTCTTCTGACTTCTTGTGACCGGTCCACCATGGTACCGTGTACCGGTCGACGAATTTTTTTTTCAACTGGTACCTCCTGTAATCATACGACCGGTCGACGACGTGCCAGTAGACCGATCGACACTTTATATTTTTCGAAATTTCCAAAATCATAGCCCAAACCTCACTCCAACACCATAATCCATCAACCTGATCACTATTTTTACTCCATTACCATAACCACCCTCAAATCATCGGTCATATATGGAGATAAACAAAGAAGGGTACGACACGACATAAAATTGGCCAAGGGAATAATTTTGTGGTCTACATTATAGAAAAATGCCTCAAATCATAACCACGGTTCATATGAATGTAAAGTGAAACACACAATTACCTAAGTTACAATCAATGCGCAATGTGATCACACAAATTTTAATTACGAGTATTGATGATCATGAACAAAGTATGACATGCCCAAAGGTATAAATCGCCACAAAACAACTTGTGCACCTAAGACATCCCAACATTATCAATCACAACAAAGTAAACCGCGACGTGTTTGATATAAGACTCACACCAAATTCCTTATTTTCATGGCAAGTGGATGTGACGAATATGAAAGCAATGAACAAACAACATTGTCGATACGACCCAACCTCCAACTTGAAGGTTGTTCGTCCCGAACAATGGAAAAGATAAAATAATGAGGGAGAGAGAAAAGTACCAACAATAACCGTATGATTAATACAAGTCGCAAGCTTGAGCCCATCGTATGCACCCTGAAAATCAAAGCACAACAACAAACGCAAACCAACGAGATAAAAATAATTATATGACTTTCGTACTTTTTCGAGTAGACATCTACTCAACAGGTGGAACTTTCACTTTTTGGAAAGAACCCCAATCGAATTTCAATGATATCCGTACTAATGAAGGAAGGTTGGAGGTCTTTCATCCCCCTGGATTTAACGTCTCCTAGACGTGGTTATACATATATTAATCATTATATTGGTCCTCCTCCTCATACACGGGGTCTACTAGTTCTTCAATAGTTTCTTCGATTGGAAAATTTTTAAGATATGGCTTTAGGCGTTGCCCGTTTACTTTAAAATTGTTTGTGGATTCCGGTTGGGCTATGTCTATGGCTCCGTGTGGGTAGACGTGATGGACAATGTATGGTCCAACCCAACGAGAGCGCAACTTCTCGGGAAACAAATGTAACCCGGAGTTGTACAATAATACCTTCTGGCCCACAACAAATTCTTTCCGAAGGATATTCTTATCATGAAAATCTTTTACCTTAGCCTTGTAAAATTTCAAATTTTGGTACGCCTCATTCCTAATCTCCTCCAATTCATTTAGTTGTAACTTCCGATGGGCTCTGGCTTCCGGTAAACGGAAGTTCAATGATTTTATAGCCCAATATGCTTTATGTTCCACTTCTACGGGTTAATGGAACGCCTTTCCATATACTATGCGATAGGGAGATGCCCCTAAAACGGTCTTATATGCTGTCCTATACGCCCACAAAGCATCTGTGAGGTGCAAGGACCATTCCTTTCGGTCCAGATTTATCATTTTTTCAAGAATGTGTTTTATCTCTCGATTTGCCAACTCCACCTGACCATTGGTTTGCGGGTGGTAAGCCGTGGAGACCTTATGAGTTATGGAATATTTGTGCATTAAGGCCGCAAAATCATCGCACGTGGCATCCCGAACCGAGATATATATTTTCTTTCATGAATGTGATGACCACCTTGTGGTCATTGGTTCGGGTTGCTACGGCCTCCACCCACTTGTAGACGTAGTCAACATCAAGAAGGATGTAAAAATAACCGTTAGAAATGGGAAAAAGACTCATGAAGTCAATGCCCCAGTAGTCGAAAATTTCGATAGTAAGAATGGGAGACAATGGCATCATGTTCCTACGTGTAACACGCCCCAACTGTTGACAGCATTCACAAGTTTTGAAAAATTAATTAGCATTCCTAAAAAACGTGGGCCAATAGAAGCCGCATTGAAGAATCTTCGCAGTGGTCTTCTTAGCTGAGAAATGGCCTCCACATGCCTCCGAGTGGCAGAAAGATAGAACGTCACGTTGGTCAACATTAGGAATGCAATGTCAAACAATTTGGTCAGGGCAGAATTTGAATAAATAAAGGTCATCGTACACATACTTCCTCACCTCAAATAAAAATTGTCGGGTGTCTTGAGCTGACCAATGTTCGGGGAGCTTACCCGTTGCAAGATAATTCACAATGTCAGCATACCAAGGGAAAATAGATACCACAAAAAGGTGTTCATCTGGAAAAGTTTCAGAAATTGGCTTAGAAGAGTGATCATTGAACTCTAGGCGCGACAAGTGGTCGGCCACGACATTCTCAACACCCTTCTTATCTTTAATAATAAGATCAAACTCTTGTAACAAGAGAATCCAATGAATGAGACGAGCCTTTGCATCTTGTTTAGCCAACAAATATTTTAACGCCACGTGGTCGGTAAAAACCACAATTGGAGAACCAATAAGGTATGAGCGAAATTTGTCAAGTGCAAATACAACTGCCAACAACTCTCTTTCTGTTCTGGTGTTATTGACTTGAGCGTCATTCAAGGTTTTGCTCACGTAGTGAATAACACACAGTCCTTTCTCCCCTGTTGTCCAAGCACTGCTCCTATGGCATAATCACTAGCATCGAACAACCTAAATTCCACTGAGGAATCAAATTCAGGTAAGCATACGATGTGCCAATCAATAAACTGTCTACAAAGTATCAAACCAGAAATTAATTCATTAAATGATTTCAAAATTATACAAAATCAACCTCCCATTCATAATACGTAGATTCCGAGAATTGAGAGAGAGAGATGTTGTGACTACATTATCTCAGATCCTTGAATTAGATCCTGTAGGATTTAGCCACTCATGGACTCTAATTCTACTGAGAAACAATCAAAATTCACCAAACCCATTTTCAATAGAAATTGAATGGAACAGTACTTTAATTCAAAAGAAAAATCAACAACAATGGAAATTAGAGTTCAGATGTAGAAGTAGATCAAGTATCTAATGCGAGAATTGAAATGAAGTTAAAGAGCAATAATCAAAATCAGGAAAAACTTAGAGAGAAGATAAAATTCACCTAAAACTACTTTCTATTCTATCTAAAACTGAATTAGTTATCTGTCGTCCCAAAGAAACTGAATCTCTTTCTTTTTATACCCGCCTTAACTTTTTCCCTTTAAATTGCAGACAAATCCAGGCCACAATTCCCGGAAGTTCACTTTGTGAATTACCAGGAACTCATTGTTTGGTTGTCCAGTCCTCCTTGTTCTTTCAGATATTCATCCTTCCATTTCCGGAAATTGCTCCTCGCCCTTTTCTTATTGCCTTGCTCTCCCAGGAATTGAGATGGGGCATTCTCAGAAATTTCTTCCTATGTTGCTCCTTGAGTAACTCCTATTTCTTCTTCTCCCGGTAATCCATGAACTAAATTCCCAGGAGTTCCATGCTCTACTTGTGTTCCCTTCTTCACTTGTGCTCTTTTCCCGGTACTTGACTCTTCCTCTTCCGAAAGTTGGCATGGCTCTTCACTTATCCTCTTATTCTCCCAGAAATTGGAATGGATCTTCCGAGAATTAAAACACTTGCAACTTGTCTTTGCTTCTTCTATTTTCGGTAAATTGAAATGGTTTCTTGAGAATTTATGGTTCTTCCCTTTGGCATTTCTTCTGGCCTTTGCTTCCTTCTAACCTTTCTCTGCTATTCTTTCATCTTGACTTTCATGACCTGCAAATGGGACTAACATACCATAGACTACAAAGATAGGTGTTAAACTTGCTTTTCATAAGAGAACTTATTTTGAATATTAACATGAAAACTACACAGATGACAAGCTTAAAACATTGAATTCAAGTTAAAAGTTAAGGGAAATGATGGCAAAGATTTGCACATTTGAGTGCCAATCACCCCCCCCCCCAACTTGGGACTTGCTAGTCCCTAACAAGTTAGTAAACATCATACCCAAACCATTCAAACAACACTTTTATAGAAGGCATTCAACCTAAATCCATCCAGGTTAGCTTATTGAGAGAAATTTTCCAATAGAACTTAGGGAAATAAACCTTAGAATAATATAGGCATATTTTGACCCCTCTCTATAAACTTTGATCCAAACTTCTCTAAGTTGTTCACTCAAAAGCAAAGTTCTCTCATATTTTCCAGGTTAAGGAGTCCCTTCCCCAGAAATTTAAGAATGAAATCAGAATCAAAGACACAAGAATTGTATGAGAAGAATGCAACTATTAACCAATGTCTTAAAAAGTAAAACATTTTGGGATCATTCAGGACTTTAGGCTTGTATTGTTAAGAAGGGTAGAAGGAATTCATATGGAAATAATGCAATTCAGCTTTGTTAACTACCCCATTTATTTCCATACCTCACAATCAGAAATTTTCATCAGGATCTCACTCAGAACAAAAAGATATATTCATTGATCAATAATTAAAAACTCCCAGAATTTTACAGAGATAACAGCATTCAGACAAAAACAAGGATAAGACTTCCATTAAAAACCCTC
>NMUG010012232.1:0-10417 GCA_002855965.1 Monotropa hypopitys
TAGTTTATTAAATGCATGAAATGAACTAACGAAGATAATAATCAGAGTAGTGCAGCAAAAGTGTGATGAACCCTTGTATGACTACTTGTAATTGTAGAGTTCGTGTATACATGTTACACCTCATTATGGTTGTTGGATTATCGTGTGCACCAAGGGTCTCATTTTTGTAGCATCTTGCTAGGTACGTCATAGAACAATGATAACAAGCATGTGAATTATTAAGTGAAATATGGCACGAGATAAAAGTATAAGAACCATGATAAATATGGAGAATATGGGATTGATGGGGCTATGCCCGGGGGTCAAACGGGTGAGGTCCGGATATACGTTGTGACCTAACCATTGTATCAATGAAATATTATAGATGCGTTATCATATCTTTTGCAATGCAGACGTGCTTGCTAGATGGGGTTGTGGCCGAGGATCCAACGGAAGTTGACCGTATATGTTGATTGGTCTAACCATCGAATAATGAAATTTGAAATAGATGAGAACTTAAAGCAAGTATTACCTCAAGACGTGATAAGAAGAAATGAAAATAAACATGAGATGTATGGAACATTATTTTACATCCTCCCTTACGTGCTTATGTGATCCATTAGATGTTCATTATGTTAAATCTTACATACTGTCTTTAGGTACCTAGTAGTATAACACACAGTGTTGGCCTTTCGTGTTTATGTGATACATAGATGGTTCATTATGTGGAATTGTATGTACTTACCTTGAGTAATGACATTGTTATGTTAATGAGTAGTCGTAGAGGGCAATTCACACCCTTCGCATGTTGACTCTTGTTGGACACAATTACATTATAGACGTTGAGATAGGTATGAATAGTCCCTTGGAGTTGTCCCCCTCCTTGGGCATAGATTAATAAGAAATTGAATAAGATAATTATGGTTTAATTATCATTGAATTGAGAAATGGAATCACATGAATAAGATAAGGATAAAAGTATGTAAGACGTAGAGGAATTGTAAATGGCAATAAATGTGACTTAATGCTTATGTTAGCTTCCTTTATGTTTTAATTCATATTATTCCATTATGTTAATTAATCTCTTGTTAGCCATATGTATAGATGTCATATCTAACAAACTTTGGATTTCCTTGCTTGTCTTTCTTTCCTTCTTTTATTTTGGCATGGAAATCTAGGATTTGGAGGCTTGAGGATCGGGTCTACTACAGTCAGGCTTGGAGCAGTGTTAGCTATCAATGGGCTTTTCAGTATTTATATCAGGTGGTTAGATTATCTAGTATTGTTAGCCCTTTTGTTATAGTTAGTTGTGGTAGCCTGTTGGGCTTACTTAGTCATTGTAGTTACTTTACTTTTCAAGCAGTGTAGCCTTGTACTTGTTGATGCTAGCAGGTTCTGGAGTTATTATATTTTGGGTTAGTAATATTTAATCTTCCGCTGTACATTAGAGGTTTTATATTATGGTGGCTTGATGACAGGTGATGTTTCATCTTGAAGTTTTATAAGGTCTTTTATTAATTGTATCTTGTGGTGAGTTTTTTCCCTGAGGTTTTAATTATTGAGACTTGGGATCTTGTACTTGAGGTATTCTTTGAACGTTCTCCATTCAATAATTGTTTTAATTTAAATGATTATTGGGACGGGTCATTACATAATGTGTCTATATCTTCCATTCTTATTATTATCATTTATTTATGTTTATTTAGTTCATATTTGTGTTTAATATATTTCTAGTTTGTACAGGTTTTTCATGTTAATTAGTGATTTCAGACAAGCTCAGAAGTCCCCAAGACATTCCATGTCTTGAAGAATGTTTGCCAAAGCCCGAACGATCGCTCAAAGTTATCAAAGTCGAGCCCCGAGCCGAAGGAATCATCAAAAGACGCTTGGAGACAAATCAAGGGCACTGGTTACCGATAACAAGCACCTAATATGGTTATCGGTAACCAAATAACAAAGAGAAGATCCAGAGACAAGTGTTACCGGTAACATGGCAAGGCCAGTTATCAATAACCGAGGTCAAAGAGAATATACAGAGACATGCATTACTGGTAATGTGGATATTTGACTTTCCTGCTTCCATCAAAGTTGAGGATTATTGAGTTTTGAGTAAGTTTACCTCTTGATTCCTTTAGTACTTTAATCTAAGTTTTATTTTCTTAATTGATCTATTATGGCATCAAACGCTTCCTTCTTTCTTTCATAAGGTGACGTTCATTCTGTGATTCAGATTATTGAACATTCTCCTCAAGTTAATTGAATAAATGGAGATTCATACACAAAGGGATCCATGCGTTCATCGAACCCTATAGATTTACAAGTCTTTGCCCATGGGTAGACAATGATCCTTGGCACCCATGGTTCTTAGAATTTGAACCACAAGATGTTCGGTGGATTGCTCAGCGGCAATCTCCATTGTGTATGAATATCCTTGCCTTGGTTTAATAGAGAGCGTGAGATAATGCAAATCACGGGTGGTGCTAAACCCTAACCTTAGCCTTTTAGTTAATAATCTTCTTAAAAGTAAAATAGAACTTTCATTCTTAATTCAATCAAATTGAACCATCAAGGCTAGCATCCTACCGCCAACCTTTTATTGATTTACCCTTCATCTCGGAATCACATAAGCCTCCCAATAGATTCGACCCCGGTCTTATTGGGTACTGTGCTTGCATGACCCATTTCCCTAAACATTCGGTTATAAAATACTAAAATCAAATAATCAATGAATGTCAAATATTGAAGATGTGTCCTATGAGGTCTACTCGTGATCAATCATGAATCCATCATCTATAATTCACAAATGTAGCGAAATGGAATGAAATGTGAGCTTCGGTTATAAATGGTAACAGATAGGGATTTGAAATTATGCGGGAATGGACTTATGATGGAATTCCCTGAATGGTCGCGACATCCACGAAATTGTGCACAATGGGAGTAACTGGACCCTCCCAACGAGTTGGGAAACGACGGAAAGGAAAGGATAGTGTGTTGATGGGCCACTATACCGGACCTACCCTATCAACGTTACACACTCCAAATATGATAAAAGGAGATAGTAGGATAAATCTGGAATGGACTTATAATGGGATTCCAGGATTTATCCACAGTATGAGATATTAGGATGTAGTCGGGAATGGACTTATGATGGGATTACCGAACTCATCTATAGTATGAGGTATGTAGGATGAACCGGAAATGGACTTATGATGGGATTTCTAGGTTCATCCATGTGGAAATGAAATCAACGAAAAGATAGTGGAACGACTCAAATTATGGCAATAATGAAAAAAAAGTCAATGTGCATGGCATACATTACATGAAAAGAAATGAGTACATCCTTGCATGGTAGTGTAGGGATTGTAGCTTATCACTTGTAGAGTAAGGATCCTTTTCATGCATACTTTCATTTTTGGGTCATTTATTGCATGCTACACAAGCACACACGAGTCCATGGAAAGCTTAGCCATGGTAGAACATAGATTTTCCCTACTTGGCATAATGCCCTCTTCTTTTTCAGGTTTGATCCTCCTTCTTGAGTACTCTTTACTTTTGGAGCACTTTGCCACTTTGATTTGAAGACGAAGCCCCTTTTGGCATATCCTTTATACTCATGGAGCTTGTACCTCTTTTATTATTTTTGTAAAAGAAATGGTGTTTATGCCACCTTTGTATCTTGTAAGTTAAAGAACAAATTTTAATGCAATATGTAGTTGTATTTTTCTTTCCGCGCTTTATTTCATCTCATGCGTGGATGTTTCATTTGGTGGGATTGTGGTTGGTTGGGTTGTGTCTTAGTTATTTTTAAATTATAATCACCTTTCAAAAAATGGTTTGAAAATCTAGGGCGTGACAATAATTGATTTTAAAAAATGATTTGAAGAACAAATAGTTTGAAAGATAAAATGAGAATTGGTTTGTACAAACAAAAAGGATAAGGGTTCAATACTTGCATTCCCGCAAAAGGCAGGCCCTATTTATGGTAGAATGGGAATCCCTTAAGAGCCAATTTCCGGAAGAACGTAGTGAATTCTCGATAACCATAGCCTAAACTAAGGAAAATTGAAGTCTGGTCCTTTCTGTGAACACCGGCAGCTATACCGGGTGCTGCACCGGCAACAACACTGGTGGCATCGGCCCACCCAATGATGGATCCGTCGGTCGCGCAGTTCTGAGAAATCACAGAAAAATGGGTTCGATCGATTATGGGGTTAAACGTTTAAATTGTTTTGATAAGAATAGATTATAATACATATACGACACATACGAATTGCATTGTAAATTTTTCGTGGGTCTAAAAGGTTTAAATTAAATTAATCACGAGTTGTCGCTTTGGGGTTCTCTTTTGGGTTCTGTTTTGCTTCTGAGACAAATGGTTATGTCTAAATTCCTTTCATCATTTGGTATTTGCATCAGACCTGCATTGCTGAACTTGTGTCATTGTTACAGACTTTGGTTTGTACACTTTGTCTTGGCTTGAATTTTACCCGTGGGTAGCTGAGGCACATATATGTGTTGGGTTGTGTGGATATAGAACTAAGGGAATGGAGAGACACATAGAGATAAGAAATAACACAGACACAGAGAGAAAAACTCCTCCGAGAATCACCACCGCCACCTCATCTCCAAACCCTTCAGTGAAAACCTCCTTCGAGTGAGTGAGTGTGTATGTGTAGGAGAGAAGTTGAAAGTGCTCCTTCTACTGATTAACCTTGTCCTCTCAACCTTCACTTTTCACCATTGCTATCCTTGAATAAAACCTTTGTGAGAAGTGTCTAGTATAAGTGTCTGTGTAAGTTCTCCTTAGAAAGCCAGTAGCTTCTAAAACTCATCTCCTCATCCAAGTCTTCTGTGAAGAAGAATCAACTTGGTGGGCGAGTATTGCATTGGTTCCTC
Source organism: Monotropa hypopitys (assembly GCA_002855965.1). Taxonomy (NCBI): domain Eukaryota; kingdom Viridiplantae; phylum Streptophyta; class Magnoliopsida; order Ericales; family Ericaceae; genus Monotropa; species Monotropa hypopitys. The sequence continues at coordinate 4,876 of NMUG010012232.1, forward strand.
CTTGCTTCACTTACAACAGATTTCTCTAAGAGGCTACTACTTGCGAGCTTCATTTCGGTAATATTGTTCTTAACTCAAGTAGTTGGTAACTTTTGTTTATGCTTTCCTTGATTCACTTGGCCACTGCTTTGCTTATACATTTATACTTAGGTAGGTCAAATCATTAAATGAAAGTTTGTTGTTGAAGAACTTGACTTGAGTATAAAAGGACTCACCACTCTTATACTCCTTACTTGGTTAAAATATTATTTAGAGTGTGTGTGTTTTCGAAAGGATGGTAAAAAAATCTTGGCATTGTTGAACTTGAATATATCTCACAAGCTTACATCGGTTTAAATCCAACTTGAGAAGTATATTGCATGCCTAAGATTATTACCACACATGTGCTTAAAAGACTGTCCTAAACTACAATGCCATAAGAATTTATATAGTGAGATGATTTAATATCTCTTGCTCTTACCTTGGTATATACACTTGTTAGGAGATACTTGGTGCAATCACTATATTGTTAGTTTGGACATTTTGCATGTGGTATAATTACAAACTCCCTTGAGCTTACATCTTGGCATATCTTATTTAAGGGTTGTTGATTTTATATGCTTTCATTGTTATATTCTTTCTGTCGCACTATACATTTGATGAGCTTGCTACTTGCGCAGTTAGAATACAGGATTGATTGAGGATCCAGATTGCATCCTACCTTGAGCTTTCATCGGACCAGATCATTACAAGGAGGATAGAGTAAAATACTAGAGCTTGTGCCAGAAGCATCAACAGATCCATCAGTTGGGCATCAAGCTATTTTTGTATTTGAGTCTCATTTGCCTTTGCGCTTTCATTTTCATAGAACATATCTTGTATTAGGCTTTCTGTTGTAAATTGTAATAGACAGGACTTGGGAAAATTGAGCGATTAAAAGATACTTCTTCATAAGTATCCTCCTGGGACTCTTTATCAGTCAATATCTATAGAGTCCGGTAATACTTCACCGTACTACTTTGTATACTCTCGTGAGCGTCATTGATTTTATCTTTTGAGAGAGTTTGACAGGGTGTGTGCTTGTCACTGTAGCACATCTCTTGGTCTTCATCATTTTAGCCATTCACTTGTACCTCACTTACACATAACCTACCCCGGTGAGACTTGAGCTTATATCCACTGTGTAGTCTTTCAGTTGGGAAAGGGCTAACGCTCTCGGGTAGAGTTCATAGAGTGTCTAGGCACCAGGCTTTTATTTTGGACCTTTACAGTGTACCCCTAATAAATCTATACATCGCATTGGTATAGTCAAGACTTGCGTTTGTCATGCGAATCTGTGCTCTGTGTGTAACACAGTCAAGGTCTGCGTGTACCCTGCAAAATCTATGCTCCGCTTGTATCATAGTCAAGCTCTGCTTGTAGCCTGGGTGTGCGTTCCTCGGCCCAAGGGAGGTCAAGAAGATAAAGTATGTATGTACTTTATTGGTGAGATTACCTTAGTCTGCAAGAGTTAGGCTAGGAAGAGAGATTCGCGTTTATCTCTATAGAGTGATTACATAGTAGATACTGGCGTGCTCCCAAAAGAAACCACGCTGAAGAGTGGACTAAGCAATTGTTGAACCACAATAAAAATCACTGTGTCACTTCTCTCTTTTTCTTATCTCTTCTCTACTCACCTTACTTACATTGTATTCATATTTATCTAACTCACTAACACGCTTGTTTGTGTTTGTTAATTAAAAAGAATTTAAAAAGGACATAAAAATCAGAAGACCTATTCACTCCTCCTAGGTTTCTATCAACCATCATGTCACATTAAGACCAAATTGACAGAGTGCTGAGAGACAAACAGATAAATATATAACTCCTCGTGCTCTCGTAGTGCGGTAAGCAGAGGTGCCTTGGTGAGGTATTGCTTTAGTTCAACCAAAGCTTGGTCCGACTCTTCAATTCGTTGGAAATTGCATCAGTTGCACTTTATGATGATGTTGAAGAATGGATAACACTTGTTCGAAGATCGGTTGATGAACCGATTCAATGTTGCAGACATTTCGGTCAACTTTTACACTTCTTTGATAGTCTGGGGTGCATGTAGGTTCCGGACTGTAGTAATTTGGTTTGGATCCGCTATGATGCCCCTCCGGGTAACAAGATGACCGAGAAATCGCCCAGAGCCTACTCTGACAGCACACTTTTCGGCGTTAAGCTTGAGTTGGTGCCTTTTCAATATGCTGAACACTTCTTAAAGGTTATCCAGGTGGTCTGTCTCATCTTTGCTCTTGACTCATCAATGTAAGCTTCCATGGTCCGTCCGATGTGGTTACGAAACATGGATGTGACCATCCGTTGGTAAGTGGCTCTGGCATTCTTGAGCCCGAAGGGCATCGCTTGGTAGCCGTATAGGCCCCTATAAGAGATGAATACAGTCTTTTTGTGTTGAGTGGATACATGGCGATCTAGTGATATCCCCAGTATACATCCATGAAACTAAGTCAGGCATGTTCGATATTGTATCCACTAGCTGGCCGATTCAGGGAAGGGAGAACAGATCCTCGGGACATGTATCATTCAGGTTTGTGTAATCTACACATACCTGAAACTTCCCATTCTTTTTCTTCACACCGTATTTGCATGCCATGTCGGGTATTGAACTTCTCGGATTACCTTTGCCTCTAGGAGACCGTACACCTCTTTGATCATTGTCTCTATATGGATTGCTTCTGAACGACGAGATTTCTGTACTAAAGACTAGGAGGTAGGATCAACATTGAGCCGGTGGCAAATGAGATCTGGACTAATTCATGGCATCTCGTAGGGTGTCCATGCAAAGAGTTCAATGTTAAACATCAGAAATTGGAACATCTCCTCTTGCTCCTGTTCCGTTATGGCCTACCCAATGAGGAAGAAGCGCTCGTTGTCTTCTTCAACCGAACACTGATCAGGCCCTCTACTAACTTTTCTGATGCTTCGGTACCAATGACTAGGAGTATTAGAGCATCTGGGGTGTCCACCCAATGAACTTGAGATGACACTATCTTGCTCTTCACGGCTGCCACATAACACTTATTGGAGGACATCTAGTCTCCGTATATATCTTTGTGCCCATTCGGGTCATTGAAATATACGACCTGCAAGTAGGTCGAGGCAATTGCATCCATCTGGTATAGCCAATCCCGACCTAAAATAGCATTGTACGGGCTAGAGATGTCTACAAGGACGAAGTCTGTCTCAACCATCTTGCTTCTGGCCGTGACCGGCATCCTGAAATTTCCAATGGGCCATACCAGAGCTAAGTTAAATTGACCAGCGAGACTTTGGAGGGGACCAACTTGTCGTCAGAAAGCCTTAGTTGTTTGAACAGTGGGTGGTACATGATGTCTGTTGAGCTACACGGATCAACAAGGATTGTCCATACCAAGCAGTTGTCGAGGCACAGGCTCGTGACCAGAGCATCGCTATATGGTAATCGAACCCTTTTCAGGTCCTCCGAGAAGGTAATCTACTATTTTCTAGTTGGATCTGGTCTTGGTCGATTTGGTGTCGTCCCTACATACCATCTAACTGGTTTGCCCCAATCGGATCTCCTCTTTGATTCTCTATTCGACAGCCCCATCTATCATCTCGTGTATGACATTGATGACCCGAACCACCTCCTAATTGTCCCAGAGAGGAGGCACTAGCAGTCCGACTATTGTCCTCTCTTTATCGATGAATTCTCGAAGATGTCTGGCCTCAGCGTGTTTCTTTAGGAATGATTTGAATGTCTTGCATAGGGTTATCAGGTGCCCATATCCCGGTGATAGGAGCACTGCATTGTGTTTTTTTTCCTTTGGCTCCCCCATGATTTTCGACGAATACCGAAAAAAGTCTTCCTTCTCAATTTTTCGAAGCAGTTCATAGATCGAGAACTTGAAAAAATTGTCTGATTTGCATCGAACTCCTCTGGTCGAGGGATTCTCTTCTTCTTAGCTTTGATGTTGTTAACCTACCTAGGTGTACTCCCACTCGTTGGTCCAGGTTTAGAACCAACTTTGGGCTCGGCTCTGAGTTGTTCGATCCTAACCCCCTCAAGTCAGCAGTGCTTCTTGATCTGAGACATAAGGTTGTCCATGTCCACCGAGCTAGACAGGGTTAGGTCCTCGAACAACCTACTCATGTGATCCAATCCTAGCTTGAAGGAAAGGATGGATGTGCTTGAAGAGCAGTCATTATCTCATTGTAGACCTCCCACTATCGGGCGGTGTACTTTTGGAGGGACTCGTCCTTCCCCATTCGTATGGCCAAGAGTGCATCCACTTCTTTCTTCTGCTTTGTGCTGGTCACGAACCGGGCCAAGAAGGCCAGAGATAGATCACAAAAGGAGTTGATGGATTGCACCGGCAACTTGTCAAACTAGATGAGCCCGAGGCCCTTCATGCTGGAAGGGAAGACCTTGCAGATGAGCTCATCATCCGTGATGTATAGAGACATCATTTGCCAAAAGTGAACAAGGTGTGCATAGGCATCTAAGGTTAGCTACTATTTTTTAATTTTGATATAGTGAAGCCCTGGACTGGCCAGAACGGGTTAATGGCCATAGAGAAAGGAGAGGAGATCAGCTAGGCGTGGATCTGGTCTGCCATGGTAGAGTTAGTATGGTCATCTCTTCTAGCATTCAATCTTTCCTAAAGGTGATCCTGGCAATTGATCCAGTCCCTATCGTGCGACCGGGAATGAACCGAAGCTTGATGCTTGGTCGTACCGATATCATAATGGCATTTCCTCTTTCTTTCATGCCTCTAATATTGTCTTTCATGAGAGGTTGTGTCGCTATTGATCCAATCTGGCTCCAGGTCGCACTGGAGCAATTGATCAAATCATTAATGTTGCCCAGACGTTGTAGCACTTAGGTCTGGTTTGCATTCTGTTCCTCCTCCTGGTACCTCGGGGACACTAGGCCTTTCCCCTTCCTTTCTCGTTCTTTTCCGGATCACGGGGTTGGACCTGGTCTTCTAGTCTTTCCTTTATCAAAACACGTCGGTGGTGGCACTCCCTCCTGTAACGGAAAGGTGTTCGGTATCTAGACAGTATTACCCCTGAACGACCCGTTGCTTAGGCTTCTCGGGCCTGTAGCTCAACTTTAAAGCATAGTACATCCTCTTGAATGGCAAGGACGATGGCATTCTTCCTGTCAATCCGGTCCTCTAGCATCCAGATATAGGCCTTAGACCTTTGAACCCTAATCCTTCAAAAACCTTTCTAGTATGGCAGTGTCCCATGCTCTGTTCCCTCCGGCTACGTAAGGAGGCGGGACTATTCCATCGATGGTTGTGACGATCATGACACTCTCCAAATTTGCTTGCTCTATAGTTGCACCTTCTGAAAGCATGGTAGAAGTTGTCAAAAAACTTCTGGATCAAGATTTGAATAGGAAATGGAGCTTCTTCCCTAGTAGAGTCATCAATTATGGGTGTCGGGGCCCAAATCTATGGATGGATCTCCCCTTTATCTGAATTAATGTTGAATCTTCCCATCGGTGGAGCCTGCAAATAATGCACCGTTAGTATTGCCCGATGTGGTAGCC
>NMUG010012233.1:0-10417 GCA_002855965.1 Monotropa hypopitys
TTGTATTCACTTAAATTTCAATTCAATTTTCATTCTTGTGTTTTGTTGTATTTAATTGTAGGAGTAGTTGGCACACAATATTGTAGTTTGTGTGTGCCAATTCCATTCCTTTTAGTCAGTTTTCGTTCTTAGTTGTTTGTTATTTAGTTTTGTTTTTGTACATATGCATTTAATCTTGTTTTGTAGTTTTTGGTGTTTTGTACAGGTTGTTTAGCATTTCCCGGACGAGTCCGGAAGTCCCCAATCCATCCTGAGCCATTTGATAAAGTCAAGAGCAACAAGGAAGCACCAAGGGTGCCAATTTCCGGAAGATCCAATTACCGGAAGAACAAAGCCATGGCCATGCCACTGCGTCACTAAAATGGGCATAATTCTCGCCGTGTAGCTCCGATTGCCAATTGTAATATGGTGTTGGAAAGCTAACGAAAAGATGCAAAAAATGGTCTTCTTGTGAAGAGGGACCGGTCCCCCACAAAGGCGGGTACCGGTTGCCTTTGTGCAGAAAGGTCTGTGGTGGAAAGGGTACCGGTCCCCCACAAAGGCGGGTACTGGTACCCCTTTGTATTTTCGTAGATTTTTGGTTCATTAATGGCAGTTTTGTAATTATTTGGTGGGGGGAGTATATATATGTTGTATAATCTGATTTTTAGGTATTAGATGGTTTAGTTAGGGTTTTTGGAGGTTGAGAGCCTCCCTCTCTTCCTCCCTCTTATTCTTCCTCATTTGGGGTGCATCCATTGATTTTCGGAGCTTTTCCAAGCATTGACGACGTAAGGAATCTCTCCCTCTATCTTTTAATGTAATTTATTCATGTACTTGTATTCAATTAAATTTCAATTCCATTTTCATTCTTGTGTTTTGTTGTATTTAATTGTAGGAGTAGTTGTAGTATAGTGTTAATGGAGGCTTAACTTCATTGGTTTGGCCATGGGGTGACTAGCACCCCAAGCCTTGGTTAGTGTTTGAATGCTTCATGATTTGGTCTAAATTAGTGTGGCCTAAGGTGTAGGAGTTCACTACCTAGGATCTAAGACAAGCGGTGTTAATCACCTTGATGAGTTGTCGACATGAAAATTGGCACAACTCATGCTTGGTGCGATGTCCCGCTAGGTGTTCGACAAAATGCCCAAGTGAACGAATTCATCTAAAAACCACCTAATTGCTATTGAATTGTAGTCTTGAGGTAGTGTAGGGGTTAGGAGAATGTAGTTCTCACCTCAGGTCCAACCAAGGGTTGTCGACCTCCTTGACGGTTTGTGCCATGTACACTCCATGCTTTGAGCATGTCGCCCAATGAGTGTAAGTCGGCCTAGAGAATCGAATTCTAATCCCCGTGTCATCTCTTGACCCGTGACTTGTACTTGAGAGTCAAACATCCCGTGGGAGGTCCTATACCGTGATCCCTCCTGCGTGTCGTCATGGATATTGGAGTAGTCATTCATTGGCCTAGGTTGGGTGTTAGAACCCCCATTGCCATTTCTCTTAGTTTAATTAGTTTTCATCTTTTTTATGCTTTAGTTTTATTAAGTTTTCAAATAAAAAACAAAAGGCTAGCGTCCTACCGCTTCTACTGCAAAACTAAACTTCTAAACCGTGCAATTATTGCTTAACTCTGACATTTCCCTATGGAACGACCTCGAACTTGCCACTCTACTAGCTAGAGTAGTATTTTCTTGTTTATAAATTATTAATGCTTGGCATAGGATTTCCTGTTTAATCAATGACCGGAAAAGTCCTTCCATCATTTTGGCGCCGTTGCCGGGGATTTGTCGTTTGAGTTAAGTTTTTGCTAGTTTGAAAGTTTTCTTTTGTTCCACCGTACATATCCCTTTTATTTTGCTTCTTCTTATTTTTTTATATATAAAACAAAAATAAATAGTTGTCGTTGTTGATCATGGCTTTCGGTAACCCTTGGGAAACCATGGATCAACAACATTGGGAGTCCTACTCTCCATTCCCGGATCCTTCTAGTCAAGAGTGGCATTCCCACTCTAACTTTTATTGGGAGTGTGAGCCTTACTTTGAACCACCACCACCCTTCCCTTATCAAAATAAAACTGCTCCAAACCAGTTTTATCATCCGGAGCCGATTTCACAAGCCCCGGAGCAATGGTCCCAAGAGGACACTTATTCATACCAATCACTAATTTCGAACACTTTAGAGGATACCTTGCAAGTATTTCTCTAAAGTACCCGTGCAATTACCTTGGAAAATGCTTTGCAAACATTCCTCCAAGGTTGCAATACACATTTGGTTCCCAACTTTGTTGAGGTGGCTCCTCCCGAGACTTATTATTCGGAGCCACCCATGGATTATCTTGACCATTGTCCTCCGGAGGACACTTATCCCCAACCATCACACCCATCCTTCTTAGAGGATACTTTGCAACACTTCCTTGCTAGTTGCAACAATATCACGGCCTTAAATGCTTCATGCCAAGTGGACTTTAATGTCCCAATTTTTGAGTTGGCCATTTCCACCCACCCTTGGGTATCTCTCATTCCACCCTAATGGACGAAGCCACTATGGGGTCGCTCCCCAATGTCAAAAATAACACTCCTCTCACTCCTCTTGAAACAAAGTTGGTGAGTTATCACTATGATTCGAGTGATGAGGAGCTTGAGGCAGACTTTAGGCATGGTGAGAATGTTAATGTTGTTGCCACCTTGGCCATTGCACCTGAAATGCCTAGTATTTCCCAAGAGCACATCGAGTGCGCATTGGTTGCACCTATATTTATGACACCTCTTGGGGAATCATTCTTTGGAGCCAAATTGTTTTTACCGGTTGCACAAGTGTCCACCATTTTTTGTGCACTTCTACCACCACCTCCTATTCTTGCCTTAGAAAAGATTGATTTCCTTGGCGTTGACCGACTCCTCATGAGTCATGCTTCATGTTCCATATCTTGTGTCAACGCCTTGAAAGCCAATGCCATCCGTGGTGGTAGGATGTGTCACGCCCCAGATTTTCAAACCATTTTTTTGAATAAAAGAAATGCATAAACATTTTTGCATTAACCGTTCCAACAACAAAGGGGCTGTGAGAGAAAAGAAGTACAAACATATCCTTTTTACAAAACATGTGGAAGTAGAACATTAATAATCCTTCTCTTTCAAATGAAACTTATTTGTGATTTTGACACAACAATCATTTAGCATAAAACTTGCTTACATTTGAAGGATTACAACTTTCTATAATAAAGGGGATGCCCGTAGGCTACAAAGGGGGAAAAAGGGGAAACCAAAACAATGATTCAAATGGAGCATGCTTCTCACCACAAAGAACTAGAGCAAGCCTAAGCCAACCCCTCTACGAGCAATCCAATAGCATGAACCTGCAAGGAACTGTAGAAAAAAGGTTGAGTCATAAAGACCTAGCAAACATGCGACTATTAAGTGAAGATGCGGTATGGTGAATATGTGCAAAATGGGTGAATCCTACAATGCAAACCCAAGCATGTCATTTTATCCAAATATCACAACGGAGAAGCCAAAACCTTCTATTTGGACAACCAAACCTTAACCGGAAGAAAATCACTAACAAGCATCAAGACCATTACACACAGGTCATTTTATGGATCTAATCTGACACAGCCACACATAGATAATAGAAGGTTACTCATCCAAGGGTTTTACCATCACAAAGTCCGAATGTTGCCTAGACAAGGCCAATCACTAGTTCCCACGAAAGTCCAATACTAACCAATCATTCATCTCCCTACTTAGCCTCAAATCAAGGCACACTAATACCACACACACGTCAACCACAACACAATGGATTTTAATGCCACGACTTGGCTCCAAGCCTCAAGCTATCAAATGCCACGAATTGGCCAAGTCTCATTCCTTTGCTAAAGCCACGAGTTGGCTAGCACCACCCCAATAAGATTCGTAAGTCCACAACCAACCCTAGCCAAGGGTACTCTCACTTCCTCTATATATGTATATATCTAGGTAATACAAGTAGGTGGATTTATTTTCTTGAACATTAGTTGGTTCAATTCCCGGCTCGGAACATTTTAGAAAAGGGCCACAAGGGATTCAAAACCTATAGGACAAATTCCAAGACAGGGTCTACTATCAAACCTTGGGATAGTGTAAGTAACCAGAAAACCATCGAGCCGTTCATCGATTTACAGTCGCCTTGACGAATTCAAGGGTTGACTAGCTCCCGGGTAAATCACAAATTGATTCGGGTTGTCTCAACGAATTCTAGAACCAACCTCACACTCGAATGACCATGAATTGGCCCGAAGATCACGAATTGATCTAGGTAGTCTCAACGAATTCAAGAACTAACCTATACACATATGTGACCACGAATTGGTCCTATGATATCATTTGTGTTATTATTTGTTGGTTAATTAATATAAGTGAGTTAGGTAAATTTTAGAGTTTTGAGTCGATGGAGACGAGTTCTCCAACACGGGCAACGAATTTGCCACGAGGGACGAGTTCCCGACTCTAGGTGACTAATTCACCCAAACACAAGCAACGATTTTGCTAACAAGGGACGAGTTTCCAAACCAAGGATGACGAATTCACCCGATAGGACCATAACACATATCCAAGGTCTAGGAACGAATTTCCTAACCTAAGGTGATGAATTCACCAATCTCCAAGTCCTTTACCTCTCATAGGCATTTTGTCGAACATCAAGGGTGCCCACGGCACCAAACCATCCCAATGGACAAAAACCGCACTAACACTTGCCGACGAATGATCCAATACCACGATGTTGCTCATTAAGACCGATACAAGGGCATGAGGACATCCTACATCCTCAATTCTAACAAAATTTCACAATATACCCACATCACTCGGTTTTCCCCAAATGATCGTCTAGTTACACGCTCAACCCAATTCACACATTCTCGCATTCTAATCCTACCGAGGATACTCAATCACACATGAATGCGAATCAAATTACACCAATTTCGTGAAAACGATCATTTATTCAAAAGTTGGGGCTTTTTATGAAATCATTCAATTTATCGATTTTGAAATCATTAGTGAGCTACACACACAAATGCACGAAATAGTAACATGTTTACCTCAATGCGCGCGCCGACGACCAAAATCCTAGCCGCGCCAAACTCCGATGCTCGCGAACCTATGTACGTCAATGGATAGAGGACGACGTTAGGAACAACATTTCTAAAGGTGAAAACACAAGACAACCACTTTAGAAATTATGACTTACCCAAAATTTTGGAGAGTTTATTAGATATGCACGTTGCCGGATAGATCTCGTCGAGGTGATCAACGTTAAGCCTTGACAAAAGTCCGAGGGAGGCCCGGAAGGCCTTAAAATCCAAGCTTTTAGCTTGGGCTCCAATGGAGTCTTAGAGAGAGAAGAGAGAGAGAGAGACTAGGTTTAGAGAGAATGAGAGAGGAGGAGTATTCTGGCCGAATTTTAGGTGTAGGGACGACCTAGGGGCAAAATACCATAGTGCCCCTCATTAAACGCAAGAAAAGACACAATTTCTGCGTGCGTCATCCGGACGAAGCTCACCGTCGTCCGGACGAAACCCCCTTTAGTCCGGACGACCACCCCCGTAGTTCGGACGATACCTCATGAAGCAAATATCCGAAATCTGGTACCGTCGTCCGGACGAGACTAGCCCATCGTTCGGACGACCACTTCTGAACCATTTTGCCTTCTCTCTGCCGAGCTCGTCTGGACGAGACTCGGCCGTGGTCCGGACGACCACTTCCGAAAATTCCCAAAAATTGTTAACGTGCGACTTCCGAACGTATTTCGATCATATCTTCTCCGTCTGACCTCCGATTGAGGTGATTCAAGTTGCGTTGGATTCGTAATCGAATCCTCTACCTCATCGTAGGGTCAACCACCTTAAAATCGCACTAGGATTTTAAGATAAAATAAATTAGATTTTAAATCTAATTTAAAATACGAATCGATATTCTGGAAATTCCTTTTTGAAAAACAGGTCGTGACATCTCAACCACCTTAAAACAATTTCGTCCCCGAAATTTCCTAAAGGATACCGAAACGACCAAAGAACGAGAGCTCAAGTCAAAACCGTAAGCCACAAGTGAGATCAAAAGGGGATACTCCCCGATACGGCGGACACCGATACGGTAAACAACTCAATGACAATACAACAACAACGTGAATAATCTTTCTCAAAGGGTAGAATCATCGATCAAAGGACAACAACAACCGAACGGTTCTTCTCGAGAACAAGAGATCAACAATCAAAAAATACCAATTCGAAGTCAAACCACATACCACAAGACAAGGTTTTGGGGTTGCTCCCCGATACAATAGTATAGAAACGATAGTCGGCTCGACAATGATGCAACAATGGAATGAGCCATTTCTTTTTGAAAAGATTGCTCAACAAGCAATGGATATAAATCTTGGAATCCAACCGCGTGTCACACAAAGGTCAAAGGGACAACTCCCGAGATGGTGTGAATGCGTGGATACAACGACCGAACCCATCAACGATACAAAGAACATGAGATATTCCAAAAATGAATTTCAAAGGTAGGGGCCACAAATCTTTGGTAACAATGAAGCAAACAATTATTTTCAAGGGAGCGACAACCAACAATTTGTAAGGCAACGACATAAGGAACAATAGGATGGGGATACGATCGGCGACATTCTTTTATTTATCGTTTCAATGTTCTTGTACAAGTGTCTTTATGATTTGCGCCACCTTTCCCGTGAATACCAACACCCATATACATATAGATAGGGGAACACGTATATATCCCCACGCACGCACCCAATGCGATAGCAAGTGACTACTATGATTCAAGTTTGAGAGGTGCCGACTGGACACAATTCCCAACCTAATCCATAGAATCATCCATAATCATACAACCAAAGAAATACACACACGGTCGATTCCATACAGAAGGTGTAAGAATAACCGACTCAATTACTCGTTCCCATTTTGAGTACAATCTACCCACGTCACGGATGCTAGAACATCTATTCGCAAGAGACAAGAACGATTCCAAAAGGACACGTCCAACTAAGCAAAAGGAAAGCAAGCATAAGCTTGGCCATCATCAACAAACAAAGGTGGAACAAGTGATCCCAACAAGTCGATCATGATTTCATCAAGGAAACAATTTAGCGAGCCAAGAGTATCGCAACAATACTTAAAAGAAAGCACAACTATGAAGTTTGCGACCCAAGTATTTCTCCAATACACCAAGAGTTCAACAAAAGATGTTCTTACCAAAGAGATGTCTCAACAAGAGAAACAATGTTCTAAAAGGAAACGCAACGGTACCGAACTAAAATCGCCAAAACAAAGGGAAGATGCTGACAAGTGCATAAATTCTATTAAAGTGCGGTACTACCAAAGAAAACAAGGCCACACGAATCTGCTAGAACAGTGAAGCTGGCAGCTGCGGATCCACTGTGGCAATAGCCTATGCTCCCCCACGGGTTGTCTGCCCAACTGGTTGCTTGCCTCTCTGAATCGAAGCACAGCGTGCGTCACTGGAACTGGTTCCTCTATCGAACTGAGGACTGGAATCAAACGATCGATGACTCTGATTTCCCTGCTGCCGCTGCGCAACTCTGATATCTACTGCAGAATACTGCCCAACTGCCAACTCTTCCTGACCACCATCCCTCTGCACACAATTTCTACTCATATGCCCTGACTGGCCACAATGGGAGCAAATGATCTGGGGACACTGAGAACGGTAATGGCATGGCTGCCTACAATGATGGCACACAATCGAACCACTGGACGGTGCTCCCTGAACACTGACATCTGAAACAAACTCAGAATGCGGATGACTGAACACCTGCATCTGGTCTCTTTGCCTCTTTCTTCCCATGCTACCTGACGATGATCTCGAATCGGTACTAACGGACTGCCGATGAGGCTCCCACGCTGGAACTTCCTTTTCTGCTTCCGGACAAACTGGCTCAACTGCCCTTGCACACTCCAGCATAGCGGCAAAGGAATGGATGCGATGTCCCCTAACGAGCTTCTGAAGCGATGGACTAAGACCCTTCTCAAATCTTCGGCACTTACGATCCTCTGATATGACTAACTCTGGAGCAAAACACGACAAGGTCTGAAACTTGATGGCATACTGAGACACCATCATGTTGCCCTGCTTCAACAACTCAAACTGACTCCGCAATTGATCCTGGAATGCTTCTGGAAAATACTGATTTTCGAACGCGGCGACGAACTGATCCCATGACATAGGAACTGAATCACCATCAACTGCTTCTGGGTTAGCAACTCTAGCCACTTTTCTTGCATCTTTCTCGATTTCCACGACTGAATTCCACCATTCACTCGCCTCACCGACCAACTGATAGGAGGCAAAATATACTCTCATCTTGTCTTCTTGAATCTCGAGGGTATCCAACACCTTTGTGATACCTGACAACCAGCGATTTGCTTCAAGTGGCTCACCTTCACCATCGAAACTAGGAGGATTCATAGCGCGAAATTCCCGCAAAGATTCCATCACAGCACTGATACTCCTAGCCCTGGGGGCTTGAGCTGCTCTCGTGGCCTCAACCAAGGCTTCTACGAGCTGCTGAACAAAACTTCTTGGATCGACAGCATCCTCTAACTGAACATTCTCCCTTTGGACTCCTTGTTGCACCTGATGTGCTCGGCGACCTCTTTGGCGATTAACCATCTAGGCGATAAGAACGTTACACGGCGAGAAATCCTAGCCAACAAACGAAACAATAATTACATACGGGTAGTGTATCATAGCGCACAAGCCGAAAAGAACTAGGTGATCGCAAAAATAAAACTAAGGCACCGCGACACAAACTAAGGAATCCTTATCTCCATATTTGGAGCAATCAACCACCTTAAAAGAACCAACGAGCAACCACAAATAGATAACCCAAGAAAAACTACGCACAACTTCCTCTTGATCCCAAGGCTCACACTAGCCTACAACCCAAGCACAACTCCTATGCCTCAAACAAGGGCATACTAATGCCATGCAACTCTCAATGCATGCAAATGCGGAAGAAAAAATCATTTTCAAAACCGTTTTGAGAACCCATAGAGACGGAAATCTCCCCATGGTCCGAAGGTATTCGAACCGAAAGCTCTGATACCAAGTTGTCATGCCCCAGATTTTCAAACCATTTTTTGAATAAAAGAAATACATAAACATTTTTGCATTAACCGTTCCAACAACAAAGGGGCCGTGAGAGAAAAGAAGTAGAAACATATCCTTTTTACAAAACATGCGGAAGTAGAACATTAATAATCCTTCTCTTTCAAATGAAACTTATTTGTGATTTTGACACAACAATCATTTAGCATAAAACTTGCTTACATTTGAAGGATTACAACTTTCTATAATAAAGGGGATGCCCGTAGGTTACAAAGGGGGGAAAAGGGGAAACCAAAACAATGATTCAAATGGAGCATGCTTCTCACCACAAAGAACCAGAGCAAGCCTAAGCCAACCCCTCTACGAGCAATCCAATAGCATGAACCTGCAAGGAACTGTAGGAAAAAGGTTGAGTCATAAAGACCTAGCAAACATGCGACTATTAAGTGAAGATGCGGTATGGTGAATATGTGCAAAATGGGTGAATACTACAATGAAAACCCAAGCATGTTCTCAATACTCACACCCAAGATCATCAAGTCCGATCACAAGTCTATATAGCCACACAATACTAGTTATGAACACACTCGCATCTATAGAGAACCTCTAACCTTCGCATCTATCCAAATATCACAACGGAGAAGCCAAAACCTTCTATTTGGACAACCAAACCTTAACCGGAAGAAAATCACTAACAAGCATCAAGACCATTACACACAGGTCATTTTATGGATCTAATCTGACACAGCCACACATAGCTAATAGAAGGTTACTCATCCAAGGGTTTTACCGTCATAAAGTCCGAATGTTTCCTAGACAAGGCCAATCACTAGTTCCCACGAAAGTCCAATACTAACCAATCATTCATCTCCCTACTTAGCCTCAAATCAAGGCACACTAATACCACACACACGTCAACTACAACGCAACGGATTTTAATGCCACGACTTGGCTCCAAGCCTCAAGCTATCAAATGCCACGAATTGGCCAAGTCTCATTCCTTTGCTAAAGCCACGAGTTGGCTAGCACCACCCCAATAAGATTCGTAAGTCCACAACCAACCCTAGACAAGGGTACTCTCACTTCCTCTCTCTCTCTATATATATATAGGTAATACAAGTAGGTGGATTTATTTTCTTGAACGTTAGTTGGTTCAATTCCCGGCTCGGAACATTTTAGAAAAGGGCCACAAGGGATTCAAAACCTATAGGACAAATTCCAAGATAGGGTCTACTATGAAACCTTGGGCTAGTGTAAGTAACCAGAAAACCATCGAGCCGTTCATCGATTTATAGTCGCCTTGACGAATTCAAGG